>JARHVA010002826.1:2335000-2337973 GCA_037957365.1 Torreya grandis | reverse complement strand
AAAGGAAACAATAGAATAAAAAGGAAAATGTGCACAAGGGACTTAGGAAATCATAAAATCTACCTACCCCAAACTAACCAGTCAGAATAGAACCTATACAAAACCATTGACTAGTTGTATAAAATAGCTGCCCTTCCTCACTAATCTAATATAATTTATAGGTTTGAGGGAATCCAACCAAATATGAAGGAGTGGATAATGAACATATTGATAATACACCTCTCTAAGAGAAAGAACAAAAATAAACTTACCCACCCAATCTGATTGATTGGACACACAAACATCTTATAGTGAATAGGCAAGTTGATCTTGCTCTTCTTGATGCTCAAATTTATGCTCTAGATTAAGCATAACCTATGATGGATCCTCCTTGTCATCTTCTAACAAATCTAGGTATCTAATAGGACATCCTCTTTTCAATACAAATATTGATCAATCAAATTTTACCTCATCCCTATACTTTTTTTCTCCATCATTATGCTCCTCAGACACCATCAGATCATAGTCTTCCTAAAGAGGCACATAGCCTAATCCCAAGATCTCAAACAAGTCCTCCAACTCCTTATCTCTTACTAGTGTACCCAAGCTAATCTTGAGTTGGTTAGGATTTTTTCCTTGAATCACATGTTCATATGATAAGCTCTGTTCACCCTCAAGGTTCTCATCCATCACACAAAGTAGTGGTTCACCAAGTTGTACTTATTAAGCAATCAAGATGTCTTCTTCATCAACCTCACTCAAGATTTCATCTTGTTTCTCAACTGTAAATGAAGGTTGATTTGAAAATCTAAAGTTCAAAAAGATGCCTTTATCTTGTTCAAGGTTTGATTTCCCTTCCATCAACTCTAATCCATCAGGTTTATCTTCATTTGACAACTCACCCTAAAGTGAACCACCCTCGAGTTCCCCATTCTGATCCTCTTCTTAATCTATATAGAATGGACTTTTAGTGGTCCATTCAAGGTTTGCTCCATTTTCAACTTGAGTATTATCTTCATCAGGATCTAACTTATTAGTGTCAAATCCATGCCAAGAAGGCTAGTACAAACCTGACTCTTCCCTTTCTAAATGAAGTGGGTTGCATATTATGATCTCCTCATCATAAACACTGGCATTGTTTTATTTGGGTTCACCTATGACTGCAAGCTCCTTCTCTATCCTTTGTATAATAAGATCCTTATCCAAGAGGGAGATGGTGGGAGCCTGAATAAGTTCTCCTTACTTGTATCTTATGAGAGTAACCTTCTAGCTAGGGACTTTAAATGGTCTCTTTGGTGGCTCTTAAGGGGAGAGAGAGTCCTCAAAACTCTTGTACACCAATCTCATTGAGTTGAGATATGGTTTCTTGATTTAATTTTGGGACAAATTGTTCCTCCTCCAATACTTCCTATTGGTCTTCATCAACTAGCACCTCATCTTGCTAAGAACCTTTTTGAATTGAATTCCATAAGGTAAAAGCATAGGGAGTAGCCTTTTTTCTCAAACTAGTTCTTGGACCTTTATAACTAATGTCTTCTTATTTTTATGCATGTCTTCCTTGATTTATTTCTATGAGGGGAATGTGTGGGAAACAACTACCATTTCTTGATTTTAATTCTCTTCCTCTTTCCTCATTTTTTTCTATAATTATTTTATTTGTTTATCTATATTATCTTTGAAAGCTCTCTTTAAGGTGGTCAGTGGCCTCATGAAGATAAGGAACATAAGAGGGCAATATGAGGTATAAGAGGAATCTTGAGGAAGATAAGTGGGATCTTAGATATCAATAATAGGTTGTTCCACAATAGTCTCCTTTTCCTTTGAAGGCTTGCATGGATTGAATTCCAGGAAGGGAAAGTCTGAGGAATACATGAAGAATTTGGAACATAAGAGGGGTCACTTAGAGTAGTTCTTTAGGGAATGATAGGTGGACTATATGAGGGATAAGGTGGTGTATATGAAGCTATAAAAGGTCAATAGAATGGAACCTGATGTTATTTAGTGTTTCTTAGCTTATCCTCAATGCTTTGAATGTAACCACTTACATCTAACATCTTACTTGAGAGGTTTTTCCAATTTACTCTCTCAATAGGCACCCATTTCTTTTTCATTAGTTGTAATGCACCTCTTATATCATGAATGATGTGATCAGGGATATCTTGACCATCTCCCCTTTGTGTAATAAGGCTTATCATGTACTTTTGATATCCTGAGAGCATTTTCATCCAACTTGAAATGGATTGGTTTGGGGAAAAATTATGGACACTTTGAGCCTGAAAAGGCTGCTACACTGAAACTTGAGAACCACTTAGGGTGAAGCCATAAACATTACTAACCTAATATGAAGGATGTTGAGGTAGAGAAAAGACATTTTGATGAAAAGATGATTGATTGTACATACCAGATAATGATGATTAGGCACTTGGACTACTCTAGCCAACTGATAGATGCTTAGAATTACCATTGATGTTTGTAGAATGCCTCCAAAGGTTGATATGAAGAAGAACAACATCAAAAATGCTTCCACTAATTTGGACCTTAATCCCATAGGGTGTGCCAAAAAATGTTGTAGGCTCAATTTTCACCCTTGGAAAGGGTTCTTTAGGCCCTATCCAATTGAGCTACATAATGAGAACAACCCCAAGCCATGGGTCACCTATGGTGGGTTTAAATCTCTAGATTAGGATGGATTCCTCTTTGATGCTCACCTAAAACTAATGCTAACATAATGATTCATAGGGAAAAGGGTTAGAAAGAGGATAAGGGATCCTAATAAAGCTAACCAGGTGATGCACCAAATAAAAATGGGATACTCCAATAAGCTTTAACCCACACTAGATCTACAAAGGACAATACTAGCTCACACAATCTCAAGATCAATCTGATTGCATAAGTGTTTTATAGAAGAGGTTTAGAAAGCAATAAATGAAAATAAAGAGGAGTTCTAAGATTCACTAAAATTTCACATTAATGCTAGAAATAACATTAATCTAT
>JARHVA010002826.1:2145000-2332500 GCA_037957365.1 Torreya grandis | reverse complement strand
ATAACAAACACACATAAAGCAAATAAAGATATACAAACCCTATTTACAAATAAAGGATATGAAGGAAATAAATAGGAAATAAAATAAACTAATCCCTACACTAAATCCATAAAGAACCTACCTATAGAATCAAATGGAAATTTATTCAGCCTACCATGTAACCTTGAAGTATGATTGCTTCCTTTTGATAGTAGATACTAGCACATTTGAGCACTTGTGCATTTGTGTATCCTTGGTGATGTATCTTGGCTTCCTATCAACATTCGTAGATGCATGAATCAAAGATATGAATCTAAGACCCAATCATCTTCCTCCCAAATTCTTCTAACTTGTAGTAAGAGTGTTAATCCTACTTCATTTATAGATTGGTAATGGAGTATTTCATCCTCATTCAACCATGGTATTTTAGCTATCATTCTTTGGTGGGTGTCTTCATTATATTCTATCTAAGGTGGAGATGGACTACCAATCATTGCATGAAAATCCTCCAAATTATCCCAAAATGCCTCTTCATCATAATCAACTAAATAAAACCCCTTTGGGATCTTACCATGCTGATCCCATGTCTCTAACATTTTTGTGGAGTCATATGAAGATTCATGATCCATTGCACTTGCCTCATCTTCATCTTCTATGAATAATGGCATCTTTTTTACCCAATCAAGTTCCAACTCATCTTGCTTTGGGATGTCCAAAATAACATTGCCTTCACCCATTTGATGTTGTATCTCATCAACTACCATCTCAATCTTTCCCATTTAACTTAAGAATTCATGGTATAATTATTGCCACTACTCATCTTATTTAGTGGTATCTTCAATTTCAATAATGGCTTCATATGAATTATCCTCACATTTATCTTCTAAAGAGAGGTTAGCTTGTATCTGATCTTGTTTAACTACTATCATTCCTCAATAATTTTATTGAAACTCATCTTATTGGTTGTGTTCATGGGACTATTTATCTTGAACCATTATCACTTTCTCTCCCTACATTATTTTTTGAATGTCTTCCCATGAAGGAAAGAACTTGAGACTTTGAGGAATAAGAACTAGGGGTTGAATAATCTCTATCTTGCTTAATGGATGAGTCTTCTTTGAATGTTTTTAGAAGTCATGAATATATTCTAGATCATCTTCAAGTTCATCTTCTTCTTCACATGGAAAATCAAGAGCCTATTCCATGAAGGATTTAGATGTCCTTGCAAACCCAGATGTCCCTACAACAAAGTCTTGATTAAACACAAGCTCAAATGGATTCTAATATGCTTCAAAAACATTACAATGACAATCTAGACCTATATCATAAATATTCCTTTCATGTATGTCCTCAAATGACTCATCATTACTATTATCATGAAACCTATTTACAAGTCCATTAAAACCTTGAAAATCATGGTTCTTATTAGAGTTTTCTCTAGTATTGCCCACTTGCTTCTATAATTGAAGAAAATTAGTGCTCAATTTTTAAACCATCTTAAGTATGGACTTATCCTCATTATTTGGTGGTTCTAAATTATAAACTTGATTACCATTATTAGTGGATAATAAATCTCTCTATCCCTATAGATGAAATCCATTTGTAGTATTATTCAAGAACCCCAAATTTTGGCTGAGATGGGCATGGATTAAGGGAAACTAGTTGAATATTGGTGTTTGATTGAAGGTAGATTCATTATGATTGGAATTATGACTAATATTTAGTTCTAGGAAACTAGGGTTGACATTGGGAATACTACATGCAAGTTGACCTTGAGGCTGCATTTGATCATTGATTATTACAACTTCAACATAAGCCAATGTTAAAGTGTTTATGACATGAGTAGACCTCTTGAGAAACATATAAGTTATGGGATCCAAATCATCCTTGTAAATATCTAAGTCTAAAGCCTCATCAAGTCTATAAAGAGTTATAATTCTATTATACAACTTTTTGAATCTTGCATTGAGGGCTCTAATGGTTTCACTAGCATCTCTCTTAACAATGGTGAATTTTTGATATATAATGCATGGACTAATTATTTTACCAAATTGATCAATAAATATTATGTTAAAATCATCCCAAATATCTATGAAATCCTCTGGAAGGTTAAGGAACCATTCATATGAAACATCTTTGAAAGTAAATGGGAACAATATACATGTTACATCTTCATGAAAAACATTTAAGAGTCTCAAAGTAGCCTTTAATATTTTAACATGTTCTTTAGTTTTGATAACATTATTAGTATTGAAAGAAGGAAAATACCTTTCAAGATTTCATGGAAGGTCATGAACTATACTTGGCACATTGATTGGAGTTCCACCTAGCCAAGCCATACCTTGATGAGGATCTTACTTGTGGTAATTCCAACTTGTAAAATCTTTGAATCATATTTGAAATATTATATGTAAGCCTTTTCTTTGCAAATGATAATGATTAGACTTCCACATAGAAAATTTTTCACAAATATGTATGAATAACAATAAAGGACATTAATATTTAATTGAATTAGCTTAAAGATATGTTTAAATAAGTTAGTACAAATGATATTTACACATAAAAGTCTAAATAAACTCAAATTTTTAAAGGATATATCAATGTTTGAAAAAATAGCTATTACTAACCTCAAACACCTTGGGTTCGTATATATTAAGTTATCTTTACCACAATTAAGCATATACCTTCAAAGAATATTGATCTTTATCTAAAGAAAGCACAAATATTGGTTGAATACCATAATGATCAATGATATTTACATAATTATGCTAAAATAAGCACAAATATGCAAAGAATACATCAATATTTGAGCAAAATACACCAAAATGAACAAAGATACACCAAATTTTAAAATATATAGCTAAAGGATCCCTCCTTCTATCTCTAATAAATCCCCACCTATTGATGCCTGGATATGTATCATAGGTGCCCAGAGTGTTTAAGAACACTTTTCATTTTAGAATTCAAAGGATTCGGTACATGAGTTGTAGGTTGTGATAATCCTATTATCTATTGATGAAATAGAGGCAAATCAAGAGGACTGATTTATAATATTTATAATGTTTGGTGGTTGGGAGCCACCATGGTCTCCAGTTGATCTATTAACTTGATGAAGATCTATACTTATTTCGATGAATTATGCTTAAACCTAAGCTAAAAGCTAATATAATATGGATATTTACAATGGAGCTAATCTAAGGCAACTTGGTAAAAAAAAGAGAAAAAGGAAGGGTAGGGTATAAAATAAGGATGTTGTTGGTCTTCATTTAAAACATCATGACAAAGCTCAAACTTCATCTGAACATGTATTTAACCAATGTTATGAAGTGAAACAAATTAAGACCAAATCACACCATACATCAAGAAAGAATCAGAGGGAAGTATAAAATAATGCAAATAGGAACCAATCTCACTTTAAATATTCACCCCTACAAATAAATAATATTAACCCAAATGAAAAAGAAGTGAAGGAAACAAAATGAGCCTAAGAAATTTTAATTAACCTAGCATTGGCACAAGTTAACAACTCTGCATTAAATAAACACATTAAAAAACTATAAACACCATTAAAATTTGGAAATTAGACCAAGAAAGTGAGAGAGAAGCCATATATCAATTCACACAAGCAAATATGGACAAACTTTGCATAATTCCTTGCTTATATTACTTTGCTCAAAAGTTGTACAATGGTTTTGGCTCTAAGAACTCCCCCCCATCCTTATAATTGGAAATACATATTTATAGAGACCTTTCATGAGGTATGTTGGTTATTCTTATCAAGTATTAAGGAAAATTGTCCTTTGTGTTACATTTTAGAACAAATGCTATTTTCTAATGGATTGACATATAGACCATATACTCTTGAAAATTGCACATGTTTATACAAAAGGAATATCTTATTTCAAAATATTATACAATGTTGGTTAAAAAAATAATATTCTTATTTCATCTAACTTTTGGACCCATTGGCTGATGAAGTCAAGTGGAGCTCCACATCTTCCTGGGAAACACTTTTTCAAGTCGTCAGGGCTATGAATTTAGATCAAATTGCTCACTAGCGGATTATGGGTTGAACCATCTTAATACATGTGATAATTCAACTCCCTTCGAGTCAACCATATAAAAAAATGGTCTAATTAGGGTCCTTATACCATGCCCAATAATTATTTCAAATTTTAACCATGCTTCAATGGTGGCTATGAGCTCAACTCACAAGCTTCATACTTTAGAATGCCCTCAAGTTTGCCTATTTATACCTTTGTCTCCCACAGGTCCATGAGATCCTTAGATTGATAATGATTTTATTGTGTGGAATCACCATGTCACCCATGTTCATCACTATTCAAAATATGATAGTTACCTTTGAAAATTTAGCTTTGATCTGACACCATTTGATCCTTTTGTATGAATCAATGTAGATCATAGATCTTTAAATTATTTAAATCTAGATAACATTTAACTTCCATGTGATCATCTTTGAAATCCATGCAATCATCAATTTTAAACTCATCCTTAGGACTCTCTACTATCTCAAAATTTACATCCTTGTGACTATTATTTGATGTCCACATGACCGTCTATGACATCTGCATGATTGTCAATTTTAAGTGCATCTTCAAAAATCTTTATTGAGCTTAAAATTTATGTCTACATGATCATTTATTTTAAATATGTTTTAGAAACTCTTTACTAAGCTCAGAATTAATGTTTTCACAACCATCACTTGACATCCACATTAACATCTTTGATGTATATGTGATCATCAATTTTAAACGCATCTTAAGGACTCTCTACTAAGCCTACCACTTGTCATTTTTGGGTTCATTATTATTCTTGTGTGTGTTGTTTAGTGGTCTTACATTTTCTCAAGATTTGAAAAGTCAATGTCCATTCACATTATTGGATTAATCTTATCTGAGCAAACATGGACCATTAGATCATGATTTGAGGGATGTACTACCACTAACTGCTTAAAATCCTTTTAATGAACTCACGACACCTGTCACTATCTTAGGACTTTGATTTGTCAAAGTTTTTTATGCACCATTAGATTAACTTTGCTCGACTAAATGTGGGTTGTTGATCCTATAGATAAACACAAAATTTAAACTCAAGGATATATATGAATAACTTAGGATTAAATACTCAAGCAAAGTTCAAAACATAATACATGGGACCCTTGTGAATAATAAAAAGACATAATATAGGTCTTAGCCTAAGTTCAATACATATTTAAGGTGACCACATGAATTAAAATGGATTTGACATAAATATTTTGGACCAAGGTTAGGAACATAATAAGAAAGGACCCCATGAATAATAAGAGATAAGTCCCAAGGTTTTAGCCTAGGGTTTAAAACTTTAGGATAAGGATTTATGACTTGTCTAGGACATACAAAAGGGACCCTGCATTAGTTGGACCATGCTAGGATAAAAGGGAACAAAGGGGTCATGGGACATAAAAGAGACCAAGCATAATATTTTTATCCTAAGGTTTGGTTGTGTTGAAAAATAGGACTAAGCCTTAGGATAAAAATTGAACTAAGTCCATGGCATGATAATTTCTCTTATGCAAAATAAAAATTGTCACCATACTTAAATTTAATTAAAAAAGGACCCAGGTTAAAATCTTAGACTAAGTTCATAATAAAATTCCCTCTACTTATGGGTGCTACTTGGTACTAAGGAATTTTTGGGGGGGTTTTGTCCAAGGGAAATGTTTCAAAGACCCTAATTTCATCAAACATAATGTCTAAAACACAAAATCCAAAGGAATTAACCTTTGAAAAAAACCCCAAAGGGTAAGTGCATTATGTCCAAAGGGCATTCTTTAGGGGAGATTATCTCAGACAAAATGTCCAAAACATTTCCCTTGAAGACCAAATTTGTGAAATAAAAGTTTTGAATGGCAAATTCTTACAGAATAAAAGTTTTGAAGGGCAAAAAATGCAAAGTCCAAAAAAATTTACTAGACCAAAAGACAAAATAGAACTAAGCTCTAGGATAAATAAATTAAACTAAGTCCATAACATATTTAAAGTGTTCTTGAATAACTTAAATAAAAACTCCCACTAATTTTGAATTTAATGGAAGTTTTTAGACTAAATTCAGACTAAGGGTTTAATAATTCGAATATGAATTCAATTTTGATTTTTAACAGACTAAAAGCTAGTAAAAAATCAAAATAACACTAAATTATGAGAACCAAAATTTTAATCATTCCAAATGGACTCGATCAATCCTATAATCTATGAAACACAGAGATCCAAATTTAGCAACTTTTCACAAAATTAAACCAAAATTATGCACAAATAAGTCAGCCAGACCATGGTGTGGATGATATTCAAATATAAATAATGTGAAAACATGATAATGACACTATGATCAAGTGGATCTTAAATTTCAAGGTATAAATTTGTACAATTTGACACAAGGGTCCCCATTTTCAAAAATGGGGGTATGTTGACCTCAATAGGTTCCATGACTAGTAGGTTGGTCAAGTCATCAAAGTCACCAACAATGTTAACATTTTAGCCTCACAAGCTAAAATGTCAACCCCTATCATTTGAAGATTTGATTAACTTTAACTTAGATTAAATTTCTATGCCCCATAGTGTCTTTGTTTTAAATAAAAAATGACTACCTTAAACACTAAAGGAACCAAACCATCATTGAAACATCATGTATGAGCAATTTAGCAAAGGGTAACATACATGGGGATGCCAAGTTCAAGCATCATAAAGTAATTATTTTGATTCAAATATTCTTCAATATAAATGTTTTGTTGACAAGTGTCTAAATCATATAAGCTCGATTCAAGATCCAACAACAAGTAGGTGATCAATGATGTTAGTGGGTCTAGAAGATCTAACAAAGCACATTAAATCATGTATTAGAGATCAATGACAAGCTCATAGTTAAAAGGTTAATGTATCCTAAGATTAAGCATGGGGATAACAAGTGTCAATATCTTAGGTACTTTAATGGAAATATAATGGTGCACATTGACTAACAAAGCTAGTGGGTCCAAGATAATAAATGGTGTGTGATTCATCATACCAAAGTAGATCAATGATGAACAAAAGGTCAACTAGTTAGTAGATCTAGGGAATGAATGAGAAGTTTCCAAGTTTCATGACCATGGAAACTACCAAGTAAATAAATGGTACACATTTAAACTATGAAAAATAAGATCTATGGTATGCACAAGGTCAAAGGGTTAACTGAGCTCAAGATGAATGTAAGACTACCACATGGCATAAGCATTAAAATAGGATGGAATTAATTAGAGAATACATTGGATGAATAAAAAGCTGATAATTGGCATAATATGAAAATCCTAGATCAAGATCGATGGTTTATATCAAAATTGGAAGTTAGGAGACTTCAAATAGAGAACAAATATGACCTAGGTCAAACCAGAGCAAATATTTCAAAGGGTGCTATTAAATCTCAGTCAAGACCTCTATTCAAAGATCTAAAGCATGAAAACTCATTTTTATTATGGTTTCAACATAATTTCATGATTTCATCCCTTGTGTGTAGTGGATTCTTGGTTCTTACAATGTTCAAAGGTATAATAGGTCTATTTAGACCTAATACAGTTCAGTTCCCAAGTGATGTAGTCTGTAAGCTCTTCATGGATATTAACTATAGGAAAACCAATAAATGGATTGGTTTTCAATATAAAATAGACCTATGTTTAGATATTAAAACAGGGGTAGGTTTTTAAATAATAAAGGAGTGTTTTGTCTATCGACATGGTCATATCTCTGACAAATAGGTATATATAGCAACTCAAAGCATAATTAATCATGGCTTTATCAGGCACATGAATATGAGGATTTCATCCTTGTAGTGAAGGGCATTAATGCAAGGAAGAGATCAATAAAGTTTTTAGTAGATGTTATAACTACTTTAGATGGTAATCTCAACCTTGATCATTATGACCCCTTTACTCTCCCATGTGTCCCTTCCCTTCTCTCTCATCCAATTCTACTATAAATACAAGATTCTAAGCCTTAGAAATGATCCTCTAAAGTTTTCTCATCCTCTTCATCAATCAAGAGAGGTGTCAATTAATCAAATGATGTTTTCTTATCCTTTTCATCAATAGAGAGAGGTGATAATTCATCAATCCACTCAAGCAGAAGCTCTTTTTGAATTGGCACTTCTACATTTTTAATAGTTTCCTCATTTGAAACATTAGCATATTGTTCAACTTTATCACTCAAATTTTCCTTGCTAAGTTACTCAACCTCACCTAAGAGTTCCAAACACACAAGTGATGCCACTAGTCTTCCAATGGTTTCTTGAATTAAATATCAATAACACCATCATGGATGCTTCCATCCAATTGGTCTCTTATGAAAAGATAAGATTGTGTTTCATTTTCCTCAACTCCATCATTATGACATTGTAGCTACCTTTTATCATCCAAGCTCTAATCATGCTTAATTTCTATTCCAATGAAGTACATAAAGGTCCAAATTTGAATCTCTTCTTAATAGACACTAGAAGTGTCCTCTCTAACATGCTCTTGACACTCAACTACAACTATATCAGTGTCTATCTCTTGAATGATTTCCCCATCCTTTACCAATTTTAATAGTTTTCCACCATGCTTGAATGATCTAATTTTGATGTTGTTATACTTGACTTATTTTCAAGAGGGGGAGGATGGGTGGGATATCATTAGGCTATTTGATGATTTAAAGGGTATCCTTCCAAATAGGGATCTTGAATGGTTTTTTAGGAATTCCTTAAGATTGAGGGGGATGTGAAGAGGGGTAGTAGGTACTTGAGAAATAACAGATGAAGGAATAATAACCGATTTCACACATACTTTTCCTTCCTTATCCTCCCTTTTAAGGGTGGTCATGATGAAATTAGGATATATAGCCCATAAAGGATTCCATGTAGTTATTGTTTCAAGATATTTAGTAGGTATAGGATCTTAAACACAAGTGGATTGCCTTAGGGAAGGAAGGTGAAGGTAGTCTACCTTTGAGGTGATTAGAGGAGGTGGAAAAATGTGGAACTTGGAGAGTGAATTAGACTTGATTTTCACCTCCACACCATGTTCAAGTTTTCACACTATATGAGACAAATCTTTAAACAAGTACCCTCTAGCCTTAGTCATGAATTCATTACTCAAAATAAAAATAAAATAAGGTAACAAATCTGCTATAATAAGGTCTTACACAACTAAAAGTTTGGGTTAGGCATGGAAAGTGAGTTGAAGATTTCTAAAAATGCCAAATACTTTCATGGGAGACCCATTTCATTACAATTAAAATTTAGAAACATGTTCATATCTCAAATTCAAGGCATCTACCACTGATTTAGGAACAACTGCAAGATTTGCCTTGTCATTAAGTAAAAAATTATGGACCAAGAAATATCCTATGATTAGGGAGGCAAGAAAAGGAGATGGGGTGACCAATTCAACTAATTATGGTTGGTTTATAAGAGTATTTTGATAAGGAATAAGATCTTGGCATTCAACCCTTTTTTGATGTCTAAAAATCTCCTACAACTTGTCCCTTTCTTTTCTTTATCTCTAAATCTCCAAGTGTAGATAATCAGTGTTTGGTGTAGGTGGATTGAAAGGGATATCAAGTTGATAATAGGACTGATTATGAGGATGAGGAGGTTTTGATGGACGTGGAAGAGGCTCAAATTATGGTGAATGATCTTGGTAGTGTATAAGATATGGATTACATGGTTGGTAAGAATTAACGTATAGGTCATATGGGCTATGGTAAGGTGGATATGGGGGTAGAGGGAAGAAACCTACCTCATACAATGCCATGGATCCTTATGCAATATGTGTATAAAATAAAAACTATGACTAGAAATATTCTTACCTCTACATCTATGAAACCACTAGTATCTTTGAACTTGAGATTGATTGCAAACCTTCCAAAGATGCTTGACTTTGCCCAAGATGACTGTAGATGATGTTGTTGATGTCTTTAGCTTCTAAATGTCCTCCAATATCTTTAGAGCATGCTTTTGGGAAATTGAAATCTATCCCATTGAGTGTGTCATAACTATTGGAGACTTAGGTTATACCCTAGCTAAGAAGGGGAGTGTTTAGCTCCTCTACTCAAACCTAGTCCAACATGGGATTGACCTTAGATTGTGTGTTACCTAAGCTTAGGTCAGACCTCTAGGGTTTTTAATGAGGCTATATCCTTAGATTGTTAGCTATAGTTCTCACCTAAGATATAAATAGGTTGGGATGAAAAAAGTGAAGGAGTTACATGAATGAAAACCTAATCTAAGTATGGTGATACACCATGAATTCATTTTATCCACTCATAGGCTTGAACTCTTGACACACTAATGGACTATGAATAGACTTAACATAGTTCCTACAATGGTTTTAAAGAAAAATTTCTTCACATAGAAGTTAGTTTGATTGACTTAAGCTAAAGGGAAATGAAGGTAAGGCTTAATTAAAGGAACTTATAGTTAGCAGTCCACTCTATATCTGAGACATCAACATTATGAAAAACTATATGACTTACAAAGAAAGCTTGTTAACACTTAGGTTGAACTTGGACTTGAAAAGGGAATATTAAACCACTTTTGCATATCAAACAAATACAAAACACTAAACACATATTGGTAAATAATTGAAATTTTATTTCTCATTAATCTAAAAGTTGCATGAATACAAATTTTGGTAGAGTCTATTCATACCAGACCTAAGGGATGAAAATCAAGAGCTTAAAGCTAGAATTTATAGTAGAATGGGATTAGAGAGAGGGAAAGGGACATGTGGGAGAGTGGAAAAGGGGTCATAATGATCAAGGCCAAGATTACCAATAGAAGAAATCACAATAACCTCTGTATTAAATCCTTCTCAAGATCTTCATTGTATTAATGTAATTATGACTTTGTCGACATGGAAGAGTGGAAAAAAGGTCATGGAGTCTGAAATTTTATTTATCATCAATCATGAATGGCCACCTGAATCTCCTCAAGCTCCTCATTAAATTCTCTTTACAGACCCTTAACTAATATAAGTCCATCAAAGAACACACTCTATGTTTTATGCCAATAGCTCAACCACACTACACTATCATTTTTAGATAATGTCATCATCTCATGCCATTTAGAGATTTGATCAAATCTACTCCATTGATCTCATAGGAGTCTATTGGTTTTAACCTTCATCATCAACCATTGATCTATGTTTGGCTTTCTAAATGGTGCCAATTGTCAGATCCCATTCATCTTAATTTTAGCCTTTAATAATATGACACTCATTGGCCTCACATGATTCCTATAGATACACTATTAGACTTCATATACTTCCACACTTGTGCCATGTGGTGGCTTCACATTTAATTTGAGATTATTGAATTCTTGACCTTACGTGCACAACCAATATTCCTTTACATAGCTTGAAAACATTATTAGTTATCTAGATAACACCCAAAAGAGGTCAAATTTGTTCAAGTTTGACCCATAATTAGACTAACATGGGAATGATCTAAGGTTTTGGGATGCTTATAACTAGACCAAACCTCTAGGATTTTTTATAAGGCTAGCTTGTCAAATTTTATAATTTGGACCTTTGTTTCTAAAACCTAAAAAACTAGTTGGGGTGAAAAGAGTTAAGAAGTTTGCATAAATTCAAAGCTAATATAATATGTGGTGATGCACCTAAAACATTGGCCATCCAATCATATTTGAGCCTCCAAAACACTAGTGAGATAGAAATAAATGATAGGATCTATGACTTCAAATCCTTGTCATGTATCAATATTTCATGTAGAGGTTCATCAAGTGAGAAAAACCTAAGGGAGATGATGGAAAGGATTAGTTCAAGACACTAATCTATTCAATATGTCTACTGATGGAGTCAATTAAATGGCATTGAACACTAAACATGACCTACATAACCAGACAATCTACCAGCTAGGTGATATCAAGACTTCGCAAGGGAGAAAGATATACCACTTACACAAATCAAACTAACATGAAAACAATAGGCTAATACAATGAAATTTAAAAACAATCATCTTATTTATCTCAAGAGGTTACAAGGCTTGATCTTGGAAGAGTCTAGTCATGCCTAAGAGAGGGATCCAAAACAATATATTGAAGGCTATATTTATATAAGAAGGGAAGCAAGAGAGAGGGAGTTTTGGTGCTCAAAAAGGAACTTAATGAGCTCAAATCCAATTCAAAATTTATTACAACTACCTCCATAAATTAAGCTTATACTAGCTTCTTGATTGATCCAAATCACTCTAGTCCATTGCATCATTACATTATACTCTAGTGATGTTCCATGATGTCTATAACTATGGGATTAAGTTGTTTTTACTTTATCCTAATTTAAAACCAATCATGATTAGTTTTTTGATCTATGCCAAAGTGGAGAGAGGAGTCACTTTCATGCAGTTAACTTTGAAAACTAAGCCATTAAAGTCTATGTGTCTACATTCATTTTCAATGCCATTTACCATTTGTTACTCATTATGAGGACCATATCCTCATACCTTGAATTGATAAAGTTGTGTCATTTGTATTTTGAGTAGTGGTTCATCAAGTCATGATGAGAAGCCCCTACCATATCTCATTTATCTACCCCTATGGAGTCTTAATTTTGCCATCCAATCCTAAAATATCTTCTCCTAGCCTAATTTGGATTGTGTTTGAGCTCAGTTCCACTAATGTTTTCTCATCTTGGTCAAAAATTGACCATTCAACCTCCATCTAAGTCATTTAGGCTCACCTTTATTTGATTTATCATCTAAATTTGACTCAAATTATTGACCCCTTGACTCATCTCACTCCATTGATCTACTTGATGTGATTGAATGTAAGCCATAGATCTTTTCCAAGACTCACAAACTTATGCTACTTATTAATCTTGAATATATGATTGAACATGATCGATTTATCCATCTAGTTCTATTACCCTATCTTTACCCACTCTCCATTATATTTGATCTGGGCACCCAAGATTTAGACACTTATCAAGTATGTGCTCAATCAGGGACCCTTTTATTGATTTTTGAATGTAAACGACTATTTTATGAGGCCAAACTTGACATCTACATGAACATCCTTAGATTTTCAAATCCAAATGGATATTTATAGGGGCCCAAACTTGACATCTACATAATCATCACTAAGAAATTTAAACTTCAAAGATCACTTGTTGTGGCTTGAATTTGGCATCTGTGCACCCATCAATTGACATCCATGGGAACATCAATGACATCTGTGTGACCAACACTCTTCATCCCATGCATTTTCCTCATAGCAAATATTTTTTTTAGAATTTGTGTTTTCACCCTTTATTGTAGACCATTTTCCTTGGGCTATTTCTTTCAGACCTATTATTGGACAGTTCTTTCAAACTTTGTGTCTCAGCCACTTTTTTTGAAGGAATTTGTTTGCCTTATCTTTGCCTTGAATAATTTCTTGCAGATAAAATGTTCGAAATAATTCATGTTTTTAGGATATCTATCTTGGACAAAAAGTTTGAAATAAATCATCCTTAATATCTAGCCTCGAAACAAAAATCTAAAATAAATCTACCTTTAGGAAAATTATCCTAGATAATTTTCCTAAAATAAGTTATGCCCTTGTATCTATTTATTGAAACCTTGTCTTCAGATTTCATGTATTGGATAAAATGTTTGAAAAAAGTTAACCTTCAAGGAAATTGTCATGGGAAAATTTTGTCAAAAGAATTGTGTCCTTAGAATTACCCTTCAGCCTTTTTGAAATAGCGCCTTTGCCATTTTAAAATGCCCTTCATAACTTTGGAAAGTGTCCTTCATAACTTTATCTTGGTCACTTTCCTAAAATAAATAACCCTTCAAGGGAATTATATAGGACACTTTCCTGAGAAAAATTCCTTTCGAGTTTTTTGTTTGGTCCACTTTGGCAAAGAATGATCCTTCAAAAAAAGTGTTTTGGACCAATTTCTCTAAAAGATACCCTTCAAAACTTCTATCTAGGACTCTCTTTGAAGAAATGACCCTTCAAGGAAATTGTTTTGGATAAAATGTCTAAACCAATCCTCAATCTTAGCCAATAAAACCAAAACAAAACTCCCAAAATAATTCCAACACTTAGCCAAATAAAGTGGAACAATTCCTATAAGGGATTTATGCCTTGTAATTTTGTTGTGGGCTTTGTGTGGAACAATTTCTTTTAGAGAACTCTAAATGCTCTAACACTTGGACAAAAGCTGAAATATTTGGTTGTGTAAACTTAGGATTTTTATGTACCTATTCTTGTAACTATTTAGCACCATGAAAACTTGCTTGGATCCCTCCACTTACAATGTTGAACTTGATTATAAGCCACCAGATCCACTCAATAATTGGTACCCTATTCATCTATCTAAACCAGATATAAGATTAGTGTGTGGGCCAAAATGGCCAACATTTTTAGTGACTCATAGGGAAGCATGTCTATTATGCTTGGAGAACCTAGCACTATTTGCCAATTATTTGGATAACCTCTTTTGAAACACATAAGGACAAAAAGGAACAAAATAAAAAAAAGTGCCCAAGGCACTTAAAGAAGCAAAACTAACCTAGAACAAAATAGGGACAACAAATAAAAAGTGCCAGAAACAATACCTAGAGGAAAGAACAAAACTAACCTGATATGTAAAGCTTAAACTATAATTACCTTTCCTCTTATTTCAAAATGAAAGTTTATTGGTCCACCATGGAACCTTGAAATATGTTTTCCATCTCTTGATATCTCTCTTATACAACTAAGAGTAATTATATGCTCCTATCTTCTTGATGATGCATCTAGGATTCCAATCTTCACTCTCAGGTGTAGGGATTGAAGATATGGATCCAAGACCCAATCATCCTCTTCCTAAAATCTTTCTTGTTACATTAAGAATTCTATCTCTACCTCATTCATAGGTTGGATTAGTAATTCAGATGGCATACTTGGATTGATGTCTTCATTATGATCCTTTTAAAGTAGTGGTTGCTCAAAAACTTTAACTTTTTGATAAGTATTTAGACTTGGTTGGAATTATTTAAGATTCTTGATGAATAGCTACAACAGTACTTATTATAGAACATTCCTCAATCTTCATATGAGGTGGAATTAGATTATCAAACTTTTCACAAAAGCTCTCTAGGTTATCCCAAAAGACCTCTTCATCATGATCATCTGAAAGGACATGAAATTCATCAATAATATTACCATTTGAAACATGTTGATCACATATTTATACTTTTTAGATGAAGTCATATGATAGTTCTTGATCTATTGCACTTGCTTCATCTTCATTTTTATAAAGAATGGCATCTCATCTTCTTCATGTATAATAACCTGAAGCTCGTCTCCTTCATGATGGATGAAATCCATTGTTGGATAAATGATCTCATGGGACATAGCTTTAAATTATATAATTAGAGTGTCCTTTTGTACATCAATAACTTCTTTCTCATATACTTATTCTTGTACTTGTATCTTAGCTTCCTCTTGCACTTGTTCCATCTTTGCATCATCATGAAAGATTGAAACATGTTTTTCCTTACCAAGAGGTGTCCCAATAATGATTTATTCTTCATAGTCACTAATGTTACCTTGATTTTCTACTTATTTAGCTGTATCTTTTTGGTTTGTCTCATAGAGGAGAGGCTCTTTCTCAAAGAGTGGCATATTAGGTCCTTGAAAATATTCAACAAGATGAGAGAGGTCTAAATAAGTTACCATAGGTACCTAATTTTGCTCCTAAAGTTACTCTTCTTAGATCAAATTCACCTCCTCTCCCTGTTTCTTTGCCTCTTGAATGGATCTCCATGAATGAAAGGCTCTAGGATTTTAAGGGGAAAGGAGTACAATATGCATGGTATCTTGTTTAACTTCCATAATCACCAATTCCTCCTTTTGCCTCCTACTTTGAAAGGATTTCCAAGATGGAAATGACCTAAATTCTTAAGGAGGGAGGGGTGGGTATTAAGCAACTTTAGGTTTACTTGATTGCATGATTTGGTTCTAAGATGAAAAAGATAGAAGTCCTTCATTAGCTTTATGATATTTGTTCTCCTCCTTCCTCCTTATCTTCAACTCTGACTCCCTGATCTGCTTATCAATATTTTCTTATAATATATTCTCTTTAAGGTGGTTAGTAGTTTCATAAAGATAAGGAACACAAGAAGATTCTTGAGGAGGGATGAGAGAGGTTTTCATAGGTTAAGATCTTTCTTTAACTTGGGTCTTCAAATCCATATTTTCCTCACCTTGCCTACCCCATGACTTCATCACTTGATTACATATTAGAACCTTGAAAGACTTCATAAGGGGTTCTTAATGAAGGATGGAGTCTTGGATCATAATAGCAAGCTATTCCATAACAATCTCCTCCTTTCTTTGATAGCTCTCTTGGATAAATTTCCAAGAAGGAAAGGTTAGAGAAACACATGAAGAACTTGGAATACTCAAAGGGGCACTTGTAATGGTCTCTTAGGCAAAAATGGGTGGTACATAAGAAGGCTAAGGTGGTATATATGTAGGCACATAAGGTTGGCAAGGTTTGACATGTTGTTATTCAAGGCCTTTTAGCTTTTCCTTAATGATTTGAATGTAACCACCTATATCCATCATCTCACTTGTGAGATTGTTCTAATTTTATCTCTCGATAGGTTTTTATTCTTCTTTTATTTGATGTAATGACTCTCTCACATGATGAATTAGGTGAATAAGGACATATCAGCCATAATATTTCTATGAGCACAATTATAATTCATGCTTTTCAAGGCTTATTAAAGTTTATTTAAGTGTTAGTATTGATAGCTCATGATAGGGTTGATGAGGAGTAGTGTTATGATGGGCTTGTTATCCATAAGAAGGATCAGGGTAGTATTCTAACATATATGACTAAAATAGGTCCTCATAATTTTGGTGAGGATCATGAAGAAAGTAAGAGCTATTCCCTTGATAATAAGGATCATGAGAAACTTGCTAAGGTTCCTTGTAACTTTGACAAAAATTTTGGTAGGGTTAATTAGACTCATACAGATCATACTATAACTACTGGTAAGGAGAAGAATAACATAATTATTCTCTATAAACTAATAAAGATAACTCAAAATATGAACAACAACATACCTTTGACCTTGATATGGGGGCAAAAGTGTAGTAAAATCTAGCTTTCAAGATGAGTATACTACAAACTTGTACTCCAATGGCTGAATTTGGGTCCCATTGAGTGTGGAAAAATTATTAACTATCTATATAACACAAAAAAGAGGTCAGATTTATTCAAGTTTGATCCATACCTATACTAACATGGGAATGGTATAAGGCTATGGGATGCCTACAACTAGACTAGACCTCTAGGATTTTTTATGAGGCTAGCTCCTCAAATTTTATAATTTGGACCTTTACTTATAAAACCTAAAAAACTAGTTGGGGTAAAAAGAGTTAAGAAGTTTGATTAAATTCAAACCTATTATAATATTTGGTGATGCACCTAAAATATTATCCATACACTTATATTTGATCCTTCAAAACACTATTAAGATATAAATAAATGGTAGGATCTATGAATCCAAATGCCTGTCATGCATCAATATTTCATGTAGAGGTTCATCAAGTGAGAAAAACCTAAGGGAGGTAATGAAGAGGTCTATTTCAAGGAACTAATCCAATCAATATTTCCAATGATGGATTTCATAAAATGACATTGAACACTAAACATGACCTACATAACTAGACAATCTACTATCTAGGTGAGATCAAGATTTGGTAAAAGAGAAAGATCTACCACTTACACATTAAAATTACATGAACACACTAGGCTAATATAATAAAATCTAAAAATAATCATCTTATTTATCTCAAGAGGTTACAAGACTCAATCTTGGTAGAGTCTAGTTGTGCCCAAGAGAGGGATCCAAAACAATTTCTTGAAGGTTGTATTGATAGAAGAAGTTACGTAAGCAAGAGAGAGGGATTTTTGGCACTCAAAAGGTAATTGAACGAGCTCAAATACATTTAAATTTTTTTTATAACTACCTACACAAATTAAGCTCATTCTAGCTTCTTAATTGATTTATGTCACTCCAATCCAATGAAAAATTATCCTCTCAGTGATGCTTCATGGTGGTTAAAATGATGGGATCAAGTTATTTTTACATTTTTTGATGTAAAATAACTCATGAATAGTTTTTTGATGCATGCAAAGTGGATAGAGAAGTCACTTTCATGCAGTTGGCTCTGGTGACTAAGCCATTGAATTATGTGTCTACCTTCATTTTTTATACCATCTACCACTTATTACTCATTATGAGGACCAGATCCTCATACCTTGAAACTAACAGAGCTATGACATTTGTACTTTGAGTAGTAGTTCATCAAGTCATGAAGATAAGCCCCTACCATATCTCATTTATTTTCCCTTATGAAGTCCTATGCTCAAGCTTTGTTTCACTCATTTTTACTCACCTTGGTCAAAAAATAACCCTTCAACATCCATATAAGAAATTTTGGCTCACCTTAATTTGATTTTCCATTTGAAACTAACTCAAATCATTGACCCCTTGACTCATCTCACTCCATTGATCTACTTGATGTGATTGAATATAAGCCATAGATCCTTTGCCATGACTCACACACTTGTGCCACTTGTCAATCATGCCTTTACACTTAAGGTTAATTTAATCCTTGACTTGCTTGCATGTCATTGATCTTGAATCATTGACTGAATGTGAGGCATTAATCTATTTGGGCCCATTATCCTACCTTTACCCACTCATCGTGCGATTTGATTTGGGTACCCAAGATTTGGACACTTATCAAGCCTGCACTCAGTCAAGGACCATTTTGATGATTTTTGAATGCAAAAATATATTTCATGAGGAACAAAATTGACATATGTGTGAACATCCTTGGATTTTCAAATCCAAATGACTATTTATAGGGGCCCAATCTTGAAATCTACATGATCATCATTAAGAAATTTGAACTTCAACGGTCACTATGGCTTGAATTTGGCATATATGCACCCATAAATTGATGTCCATGGTAATGTCAATAATGTCTATACAACCATTGCTTTACTTCCCATGCATTTTCCCCATAGAAAATAACTCTTTTAAACTTTATGTTTTGACCCTTTACGACAGACCATTTTCCTTGAGCTATTTCTTTTGGACCTATTACTAGATAATTATTTCAAGATTTGTGTCTCAACCCCTTTCTCTGAAGGAATTTGTTTGCCTTATCTTTACATTGAATAATTTATTGTAGACAAAATTTTCAAAATAATTCATTTCTTCAAGATCTCTATTTCAGACAAAAAGTCTGAAAGAAATCATCCTTAGTCTTTAGCCTCAAAACAAAACTCTGAAAGAAATATACCTTTGAGAAAATTATCCTAGATAATTTTCCCAAAGGAATTTGTGACCTTGTATCTTTTAACTAAAACCTTGCCTTTGGATTTTGTGTATCAAAAAAAAAGTCCAAAAGAAGTTGACCTTTAGGGAAATTATCATGTGATAATTTTTTGAAAATAATTGTGTCCTTAGAATTGTCCTTCAGCCTTTTCAAAATAGCCACTTTTTCATTTTAAAAAGCCCTCAAAACTTTGAAAAGTGTCCTTCAAAAATTTGTCTTGGTCACTTTCCCAAAATAAATGACCCTTCAAAGGAATTATATAGGACACTTTCCTAAGAAAAATACCCTTTATGATTTTTTTTGGTCCACTTTGTCAAAGAATGATCCTTTGGGAAAAGTGTTTTGAAACAATTTTTTAAAAAGATACCCTTTGAAACTTTTGTCTAGGACTTTCTTCAAATAAATGACCCTTCAGGGAAATTATTTCAGACAAAATGTCTAAAATAATCCTTGACACTTACCTAAAAAACTTGAAACAAAACTCTCAAAGGAATTCTAACACTTAGCCAAATAAAGTGGAACAATTCCTCTGAGGGAATTATGCCTTGTAATTTTTTTGTGGGCTTTATGTGGAATAATTTCTTTGAGATAACTTTGAATGCTCTAGCACTTGTCCAAAATTTGAAATATCTAGCTAAGTGTAAACTTAGGATTTTTATGGACCTATTCTTGTAACTGTTTAGCACCATGAAAACCTACTTAGATCCCTCCACTTATAATATTGAGCCTACTTCTAAGCCACCTAATCTACTTGATAATTGGGACCCTAATCATCTATTTAAACTAGGTAGAAGCTTGGTGTGTGGGCCAAAATGGCCAACACACATACTATTGATTTACCTAATAGTTTTTATGGTCATGACACTTGGTAAGAAGTTTCTCATCATTGTGATATTTTAACTCTAACCTTTTCTCATCATTGATCTTCTTTGGTATGATGGATCATGCATCATTAATCAACTTGAACCCACTAGCTCTATCAGTCACCACACATTGTTAGATCTCTATTCAGGTACTGAAGATCTTGACATTTGTCATCCCTATGCTTAATCTTAGGATACACTAACCTTTTGACTATGAGATCACCATTGATCTTCAATGTATGATTTAATGCACACCATTAGATCTTCCAGACCCACTGATATTATTGATCTTTGCTCACCATTAGATCTACTCTAAGATTTCATGATCTTGACATTTATTAACATGTTTATACTAAAGAATATTTGAATCAAGATGGTTACTTTATGATGATTGAACTTGACATCCTTGTACACATAATATTCTATAAAATTACTCCTGAATGACATTTTAATGATGGTTTATTTCTTCTAGTGTTTAAATTAGTAATTTTTCCTTTCAATAGAGTACTATAAAGCATCAAAAGCAAGTTAAAATAAATACCATCAATAGTTTTGAATGATGAGGATTGACATTTGGCTTGTGAGGCCAAAATGTTAAAAAAAAGGAAATCATGTCCTCCATCTAAACTTGAGGGGTTTGTAGATAGTACAATAACCACTCTTGACATATCAAGACAACTAGTCGCTCCTACAATCATAAAAAAGTTAGTGTCAACCTAGCTATATGTAGCTATCTAAGCCTAAGTCTTGCCTACTAAGCCCATTTAACCCTCTCTAAGAGGTGGGAACCATGTCAGGTCCTTGAGTCACCTATTTTTGGCTTCTAGAGTGATGCCATAGTTTCCTAAAGGGTGAAGTCATCGATTAGATGATATTGCACATTTTTAGGAAATATCACCATTTTCAAATTCATGAAAATGGTGACTTCACCTAAAAATGGGAAAAATCACTATTTCTATGATTTTCACATATTTTGGAATTATCACTATTTTTAATAATGATGACTTTGTACAGAGTCACCATTTTCCTTGGTGAAACCACCATTTTATCTAAAATTCAAATGGTAACTTCACTATTTTCTAACCTAAAACATGTAATAAATACAAGGAAAAGTGCATTAATGACAGTTGATGTTACTTATCAATGGTCCATCATGTGGTGGTTGCATGTGTTCTCTCACTCACTCTGAAACGTGACATCAAGCTCCTCTTATTTCCATTTTTCTTAGCTCAGTTCATAGAAAACTAGAGCTAAGAAATCTCAATAGGATAAGGAAAAATGAACTATTTTTCACCCTAGGGGTGAATATATAGTCAAAATTTTGAATTTTTACTCCCCCCGGGGCCTATAGTTCATTCTGCATGCTTTAAGAAGTGTAGCTTTCACACCCATAGTCCATTTTGAGTGCCATTTATTTCTACATGCCTTATTTTTTGGTTGTATTATAACCAGACCATCTTTCTAGGTGTCCTCTGAGACTTTTTTAATAGCACTATTTTTCTAACTATATCTCATGTTTGTTCAAACGTGCATCTTCAAACTCATATTTAGGCTAGAATTATATTTTCATCCTTTTTGAGCTCATTATAAATCCATTTAATGGTTTTTTGCATAATCTACCCTTATAAATTTACCTCATTATAATTTTTTTTTGATCAATTAACGATGTATTCTACCTTTCTAAGGCAAATTCATTTTAAATCATGCAATTTAGATGTATGAATGATTGTAAACACCTTTGGGAAAATCATTCTTTTTTAATAAATTTAATGATTATAACCACATGTGGGAAAATCATTATTTTGATGTCCCATGCTAATTATTATAAATGCCTTTGGGAAATCATTATTTTTCCCAGTCCACCTACCCTACTGGGGTATATTCCTGTGTCATTGATTATAACTACATTTGGGAAAATCAATGTCTTGTGTTTTGTTACTGATTATAGCCACATTTGGGAAAAATAGTATTCATCTTACCACCCTACCAAACAAAACACCTATGATACTTCTTATAACCACCTTTGGGTAAATCAATGTCACACCCTCTATTACTGATTATAATCACCTTTGGGTAAAATAGTGACTCTATTGCCATTACTAGTTATAACCACCTTTGGGAAATTTAATAATTCCACCCCTATTTCCACTTGATAGTGTCATTTTCTTCATTTTGAGGGAATGTTTGATGACTCTATTTTGCCACCTACTCCCTCGAGGGGACATCAAGGGCTTATCGACTGCCCTTTGGGGAATGAACCATTTTGATTAATGAATTTTTCATTCTTTGAAAATAATTTACTCTGCATGTTCTCATAATGCCTTCTTAAATAGGGTTAAACTATAGATACTTAATTTCAGCCACTTTCATGCCTAAACAGGGATTTAATTCAATGTCTATCAAACAACATAATTTAAGCCTAAAAATCACCTAAATTGCCCAAATTAATCTACATAAGGGATTTAATTATTCAAAAATGTGGTGAGGATTTCTTATTTGGGGTATTACCCTATTTACACCCATAATCTAATTTAATTTCAACCCTAGTCAAATTACAACCTAGTAATTTGACACTTTTGGCCTGTCAAGCTATTAATTAAAAACGTTAAAAATAATTAACAAAAGACAAAAAGCACTAAGCAATATTAATTAATTTAAAAATATTAATTAACTTACTTAAACAAAAATTCCAAATCAAATTAGTGAATTTCATTTATCAAAAAAGGAATTTTTAGCCAAATATGAGTCAAAGGTCAAAGGAGCTAATAAAGTGATTTCTTATTACCTGAATATTTACAAATTATGAGTCACAACCTCACAAATATCTAAAGTGATTTGTCATGCCTCATAAATGTCTAAAATTGAGTTTTTAATATTTCATGAGTGCTTTAACTAAACTCAAGGTTGGCCTGACTCAACCTAGGTTAATTTAGACTCAATCAAACTTAGAATTTAACCTAACCTCTCTAGGGTTAGAGGTAGTTATTAGAGATATAAATACAAGTGCCCACACCATATGCCAACAAGATTTTATGTGTAATGTTATTCTACTAGAACACCTTCAAGAAGCCTTTGAGAGTAGAGTTATAATGCCCATTTTATGTTAAGATTCACATTAAGCCAAAAGTAACTATTAGAGAAGTGATACCACCATGGAGAAGCATTTTTAGAAGAATCTAATTTTCATAATCTGAACACAAATATCCTTATCCCAACAAATAGACATCAAATTTGATAAAGAAGGTAAATTAATTATATTATTTTTATCTCTATTTTGTGATCTTGTTTACTATGTTATTCTCCCCCTAGTTCTTAGGCAAGATTATTTATTTCTAGTGTATTACTATGTTTTTTTAATCATTTGGACTAAAAAGGAACTAATCAACATTTGTGTGATCTTCAAAAACCTAAGATACAATAGTTGATTATCACACATTGCATGATTCAGATAAAATCCAACATGCAAGAGAGAACTACATAAGTTTGAGGCCCTCTTCAGAATATTATTATGTAGGAAATGTTCATTAACATGAGGGTCTTTGGGGTATCTCAACATCATGTTCCCACTAACCCATATTTACCATAACCACTATGAGGATGAAAAATAAGATTTTTTTAATTTGAAAAGGAGTGACAATACATGACCTAGATCAAAATGCACCAGAGTGAAGGTGACACAAAACCCAAAAGCATGTAGGTGGTCGTATCCAATTTTAGTAGGTATTCTATACTAGACACATGTGTTTGAGTCAGACAGTAGTGTCAATGCAACTATCCCAAGTCAACATAAATGTCTGTATCTATAGAGATATAATTTCTAGATTCAAGTGACTAATATATAATCTATATCTAGTCTACTTTATACCTATTCTAGATCCAAATCTATATTAACATCATAACCAACTAAGTATCTTATTTTTATTATCATTGCAATATCTGGCATAGTTTTACTTTCTATCTTTAGCATCTCAAAATAATTAATTCAAATGTTTTATCCAAGTTTAGAAAATAATTGGCCTACTTTAGAGATAGTCTATCATCCTTGTGCCCTAGGCTATCTCTACCCATTTAAGCTTATATTCCTCATAACCTATATTTTAGGGTTAAATAATGGTATTTAATAAATTCATGTATTTAATGAGTTATGTAATAAATGAGGGAGTGAGAATTTAAAATCATAGGTTTTAAAAAACTAAATTATGCACCTAATACTCCAAGTACTTTAACAACTTAATTTCAAAGCAAGACAAACTAAAAAGTTAAATGATATTATAACAATAATAAAAAATTGAGAACAATTAATGTAGAATCATAGCCTATAAAGTGAATTTAATTATCTAATGCATAGAAGATGTAGTTTTCTTGATTACCATCCATCATTCATGTAAAGTTACTAAAGTTACATGAGTGTATATTCATCTCTCTTCCTCCACCACAAGAATTTGAATCAAGTAGGCCTACACCTACATTAATGCATATTGTGACTTCCATAAAGTTCTTGAATATTATAAAATTAATTGTTTAAAGTTAAGGCATAAGATATAAGATATTTTTAATGAAAATAATATTGAGTTAAGCACACCTACAAAGGATTCTAGATGGAAGAAAATGGAAATTATAAACTAAAAATATTCAATGAGCTATTTCCCAAACATATGACAATAGAGACCAAAGATAAATCCAAATTACATAATGCATGTGATGCACATCCTCAACCTACATATGATCACCTAATATAAGTTATTATTGACACACTTACATTCATTCCACCACATTTACCTATGATTACATTTTATGAAAATGAGATTGTTGATGATGGTTCAAATACCTACACATTATTCATATGATCTTATGTAAATAAGAAACCCATACACAATGTCATGGTTAAAAATTGGTTAACTGAGAACATGTGCAAAATAAAACTTATCAAGATAGTTGTATAAACATAAAAATATTTACAAGATTCTTACATGACTGGTTAAAGGTTCGATGGAAGGACATAAAACACTCTTGGGTGCTTTTTCTACCTCTTCAAGCCAATTCAGCTATAGTTACTATACTACTAGTAGTTTTAATGAGCACATGTGTTTTTAACATGTTTATAGGATGTCCTTCAATAATGAATATCCATACAAAACTATTTATAGTGCATTGATGTACTGAATAGATACCCTACAATAAGGTAGTTACTATTTTAGGCATTAGATATGAATGCACTATTTATCCGGTGGTATCACCTCCTCTACCCCCACCACCATGATATTTATATACACTAAAATCATAAGAGAGTATTTTATTATCCTATCAATCCTATTTTTGAAAAATATTTACTTTATTGAGTCATTTTTAAGACTCCTCAAGACCTTTATCTACTATACTACATGCTAAAGAAGCACCATAGATAGTTCACCATATTCTATAATGAACACAAGAAATAAAATATTATCATACTATAAAATGAACCCCACAGTGTCCTTGGTCTTATATATTTACTCATCATACACTTGAGCTTATGAGTGATGATGATAATTACATTATAACAAACAACCCCTTTTCAAATTATTATATACCAATATTTGTTAATTTTGGTTCACAATAATTACTCTTGTATGACATGACACAAGAATTCCCCATGGATATCCCATTAAAGGGATCATTAGTTAACACTTTTAAAATTTCAAGATAATATTAAAAAATACAAATAATCAAATAATAAAAAAAATAAAAAAAACTAGGAACTAAACATGACATGAATACTAGATTAAATTATTTACATATGTTATTTATCACATGTTTGGTATATGAAATATTAATTTTCATACACATGCATTTCATGCTATATGAGTGTGATGAAAAATATAAAAATCATACATGGACAAATAGATGTTGGACTCTTCTATACCTAGTGGCCATACCAATACAAGGGACATCTTCTTCCATAAGTCACAATATTACAAGTTATATCTTTATATGACCTTTCTCCATGTTGATATATGTATATTGCTTACACATGTCTTCTTAATTTGTGATATATTACACAATCCTACATGGATATGCTACTTTAATATAATGATACATTGATATAAATAGATAGTATAGACTAGTTTTCACTTATTCTATGCTTCATTGATGTTATTACTCTTTCATGATAGGATAGTAACTTATTATATATGTGTGTGTCCCTTTCCCTTATTTGTTGTGACATATTTATGTCCCTTGGTTGTGTTCTAGTGGCCTTTTTTTTTATGACATATTTATGTCCCTTATTTTTATGTCTTATATTTATGTGTGATATTTTTTACTTATGAGTGGATGAATATAGGATTGTTTGTTGAGCTTGTTGCACTTATTGAGCATGCTAAGATTTCTAATTTTTTGGGTGCCATGATCCATATCATAAAACTATAATTTATGTGTGGTGACATTATTTATATCATGCACCCTCTTTATTACATATTCTTATTTGTTGATTACATAAGTGATGTTTAATATTACATGCCTTATTAATACATCTATCTTGCCATGACACTTACATGTTTTGATGACATATTATCCACATGTTGGTATGATTATATATTTATACATGACATGATATAGTTAACTCTTATTTTGATATGAATGACTTATAGGATACATCCATCACTTTAAAAGGGGGGAATATTAGTGGGCTTGTTATAGAGACACAAGCCTTGATGAACAGAAAATGTAGATTTTTTGGATAGAGTACATATTTCATAGATTTAGAGTTATTTAGATATCATAATTGGTTTAGGTATGAGACGAATATTTCACACATTGGTATAAATTATGAGGTAATATTCCAATCATATGCACTCAATTTAAATAGACATGTGTTACAAAATATAGATTCAAGTATGCTTGAGTCCATATGCCATATAGGTGTACATTGTTTATAGGAATAAAAACTAAAGGGTTTCACATACAAATAAATTTGAGATACTTTTTTTCATATTTATCATGTAGATTCATTACAATCTATATCAATTATCACATGTATAAAGAGGCATGATGCTTTTTCATGCACATATAAAATATGAAAGTTTCTAGTTGGATTTTTTTTAGTAAGGCATGATACATGTTGATGCACATATACCTTTTGAATTAAGCCCAATTTTAATTTTCTATTTACAAACATAATTCAGTGGAACCAAGTAGTGAACAAACTTGAATTTTTAGGCCTATTTTAATTAGGTGATTCATAATTTTTAAGGTAATGTATGTTGACTTTCAACAATGTTCAATGTCCATGGAACCAACCATAGAAAACCCTTTATGTGGTTTCTACATTAACATATTAAGGTTAAATATTAGAGATAATTTTATAATTTGACTTAGTGAATTTGAGTTTCAATGGAACTTAATGATAGTATCATTGACCCACATGTAATATTATTGTAGATAATATTTCCTAATTCCTAGGTGTAGTTACACATTTATTTTGTCTTCTTGTGTGTAGATCAAGAGTCTCATAGGTATATAAATGGACTTCATGGTAGGTGAAGTGATTAGTCACATTTTTGGATTTATAATGTATTATTTTCTTCCTTTTCAATCTAAATCATGAAATAGAATTTCATTGTCATTCTTTTAACTTTGTTTCCAACCTGTCATTGGTATTAGAGCTTGGATAACTAATTCTTTCTTTTTTCTCCTATATTTTATCTATACATCATGTATACTCTATTTTTTTTTGCCTATCATTATATGAAGCTATTTTTGGTAGCATGAAAGTGAAGAAAACCTGCATTAAATATCTAGATCTACGTTTGGATTTTTATTGGCTATTTTTTTTGACTAGAGCAAATTTATTCTACCCTCATACCTACATGGAAGGGGATGTAAAGGACTCTCATCTAATAGTAAGTTTTGGTGACATTTTGGATACATTGAATTCTATCATTGGTATATGTGCATATATATTTGAGTGTATATCTTTGGTTTGTGCATATTAAACATGAGTGTATGTGTGCTAGTTGTGTGTATCTCTACTACTCACTTATGGTATCTTGTCATTACATATACCTTAAAAATACCATCTATTCTACCTGGTAATAGTGCCATAATTAGACCAACCATTTGGGGCTACATGGATTTTCTTAGTGAGCTAAATATTATTTTTTCTAGAGGGCCATACATTTCTTTTATTCCAATATTGGAATAAGTCTACCACGTAAACCAATAAATTTTAAGAGAGGTAAAATAGATTTTTTATGATTTTTCATTTAAAAATCATTCATTTTCTTTACGTTCTTAATTTGAAATTTTGGAGAACATTTAAAATTTAAAAGCATTTAAAATTTGAGAAAATTTTTAATTATTTTAGGCAAGTTACTCTATGCAAAATTGGTAAACAATAACCAATTTTTGAAAATTAAAGGAGAAATAAGAGGAGATACTCTTTTTACCCATCTGTGTATGTCAAAAAATATAAATCTAAAAATCAAGAAAAATAAAGTATATTGGTGTATGAGGTTTTCTTTTTAAGCTAGTGTTAATGATAAAGTGAATCCTTTTTTGTAACTTTGTGTATATATAAAAGGGGACCATTTTTGAGTGATAAGGAACCAATTAGGATAAAAAAAAAACTTAAAACCTCTAAAAAATCAAACAAAAACTCAAAACCATGCATTCCATCAAATCTATTATTAGCACTACCTTGATTGGCAAAGACAGTTGGCTAGAATGGTTTTGGCAAGTGGAGAACACACTCGTATTCAACAATATATGGTTTGATATTTGTGATGGGGTAACACAACCAACTAAATCAATAAGGAATGCAAAGGAAATTTAGGCATGAAAGCAAAAAAATTAGAAGGCTTTAGCCTTGATGAGGGTATCCATGGATAGAAATATTTTTCATCATATACAAGGGTGAAATACACTATGGGAAGCATATCAAAAACTAAAGGACCTATATGAATCTCATTCAGAGTTAGAATTCATTTAGTTTCAATTAAAATTATTCAACTTAGAGTTAAAATATGTGATGAAATTAGCTCCAGAGATACATTCTATCAAACATGATGTTAAAGCAATAGGTGTCAAAATTGACATATACAGGACTGTATTCATAAAATATTTTCTTCCCAACTATTCAACCTATTTAGAGTCTCTATAATCAAGTAATTAGTTGAAGACTCTCACATTTGACCAGTTACTTGAAAAGATGCCAGAAAGAGAAAAGACATTTGGAAGGAAAACAAAAACCACAATAGGTGAAAGTGTGTGCTATGTCAAAATAAACTCTTTGAAAACATCAAACAAGGCCACATCTTCCAAAAATGAAGGTAATAACAAGTACACAAGAAAAAGTGGGAAAAATGAAAATCATGGTGGTCAAAATAAAAAATAGAATGATAAATAAAAATTCTATTGTGAATGGTATGATAGAAAAGGTATCCATGAGACTCATGAATATAGGACTCCATGGGATAAAATTGAAGCATACCATAAAAAAAGAGGGAAATTCAAAGAAATAGTTAAAAGAGTCAAACTCAACCCAATTAACCAGTGAATGTGTATTTTCCAATATAGATGATGAAGCAAATAGTGTCTCAATCAGTTCCTCATGGTTTGATGCTTGGGTTCTTGATACTGGTGCAACTCAATATATGACTTTATAAGAATACTTATTTGAGGAGTACATTAAAAAAAGTTATAGCTCAGTATACCTCATAAATAGATCTAGTTTTCAACCATAGGGAAGAGGTATAATTCAACTCAAGTGTCCAAGACTTCTAGACTATAAAAGTGAGAATGTTCTCTACCTTCCTCAATTGAAATGAAACATATTATCCCTATTGCTCATAAGGTAATAATACCATTCCATTCTATTGGATATGAGGAATGGAAACTACTTAAACTGAAAGGTGAGCCGTCAAATTCAAGGAATTGTGCTCATCTTGTGGAAGATAGAATGTCTCCAAACATGTTGTGGTATGCTCAATTTGGGAACACTTACTATAAAAAAATTCATTTATTATAAAATAATGGTGTTTTGGCATGCCTACATTTCCCTCAAAATTATATGAGAAGTGTGAAGCATACATCTTGGCTAAATATGCAAGATAACCATTTCTAAAGTCACAATAGAAAGAAGACACAAAATTGTAGCTTGTTAATTTAGACTTGTGTTCTCTTATAATCCTCTTTGATAGTGGTCATAAGTACTTCATGTTATTCATTGATCACTACAATAGGATGACATGGATATACTTTTTGAAAAAGAAATCATAAGTCTTTCATACATTCAAAATAAATTGAATAATGATTGAAAATGAAGAACAAACCCACATCGAGACACTCAAGATAGATAATGGTGGTGAATTCACATCAAAGAAGTTTGAATCCTATTTTGAGAAAAATGAGATCAAACACCATCTCATAGTTCCTCATACTCCACAATAAAATGGATTAGTTGAAATAATGAATAGAACTATGAGGAATATGGTTTATACAATGTTATATTTCAAAGGGGTAAATCTACACTTTTGGGCCAAAGTAGCTAAAACAGTATTATACTTTCACAATAGATCACCATCAACAGCTCTTGAATCAAAGATTGTGTATGAGATGTGTTGTGGTCACCTCCCTTTAGTGTCACATATTTATATTTTTGGATCCACTTGTTACGCATTAATTTTAAATGAGAGGAGAAACAAATTAGACCATAGGAGTAAAAAATGCATCCATTTGGGATATTTTGATTCCTCCAAGGTATTCAGACTATATGATGAGAAAGAGAAGAAATTTCTTGTTGAAAAATAATTTTTCTTTTGTGAGACTATAAAGAACAAAGAACATATTGATCGATAATTGAGTTGACTAGATAAATATGCAAAGTTTAATGCCTATAAAAAGAGTGATTTAAATGTTCTAGGCAATGAGTAGGGGACACAAAGTTGGGAGTCTATTGATTTTCTATTATCTCCCGTACATGAGATTGAAACTCCTCTTAAAGGAGAGAGTAAAACTTCATCATATATTGAATAGGGGCTAGTATAATAGAGGGTAGATAGCAAAAGAACTTCAAGGGATGAACCTGAAGCACCTGTAGAATAGAAAAAGATGATTTAGTGGGTCACTCAAACACTAAAATATGTGAGGCTTAATGAATTTAGGAAAATAATCACTCAAAGTGCACATGCAACCTCATCCCAACTAGATAATTCTATTGATGAAATTTTAGACATGATTGGAAAACTCACATTAGATGATTCTCAAGAGAAACTCAATGTTACATTTAATTTAGAACCAAAAACTTTCAAATAATCTAAAAATCTTGAATCTTGGATAAAACCAATGAAAGATGAATATAATTCAATGGTGAAAAATGGGACTTGGAATCTGGTCGATCTACCATGTGGTTACAAATTGATTGGCTACAAATGGGTCTATCATAGTAAATATAAGTTAGATATCTCACTTTACAATCATAAATAAAGGTTTGTCACAAAGGGGTATTCTCAAAAGGAAGGAATTGACTATAATGATACCTTTTCACCTATAGCAAAATGGACTACCATTCAAACCATGTTGGCTCTGATAGCTCACAATGGATGGAAAGATCACCAAATGGATGTCAAAACTACATTTATGAATGGAAACCTTATGGAAAAAATTTACATGACACAACCTAATGGTTTTTTATTAAAAGGAAAAGAGCACAAGGTGTGTAAACTAGATCAATCATTGTATGGTTTGAAACAAGCCCCTCAAGCATGGTATGAGAAACTAGATGATCACCTCATGAAGATGAACTTCAAATGTTTTTAGTTTGAAGTTGTAACTCTTTTCATCAAAATAGTTGTATTTGTGGTGGTGTATTTTGATAATTTGCTCATCATAGGGAACTATGGATTGTACACTACAAAATTCAAATCAGAGTTGATGAAGAGCTTTGAAATTATTGATTTGGGTTATCTTCATTACTATTTGGGTATTGAAGTAATTTAGAAACCAAATTAATTCTTCATCACTAATCAAAAGTAAATTGGTGACATTCTAAGCAAGTTAAAAATGGAAGATTATAAGCCTCACAACATACCCATGGAATATAATCTCACATTGACATCTAAAGATTCAATAGATTTGGTTGATGCCACAAAATATAGACAACTCATTGGAAGTCTAATTTATGTGACTACCACTTGACCAGATATATCATATGTGATTGGTGTCCTCTTGATATTTATGAAATAACCTAGGGAAAGTCATTAGGTATTAACAAAAATGTTCCTCATATATCTCAAAGGCACAAAACATTTTGGGCTCAAATACTCTAGGGTAGGAGACTTCAAACTGGTTAGGTGTTCAAATTCTGACTAGGTTCGTGATCACGAAGATGGAAAGTCCACCTCAAGTTTTATAATGAATTAGGAAACAATGGTTGTTAGTTGGAAATCCAAGAAGTAATAAGTTCTGGTAATTTATTTAGTAGAAGTAAAATATATGGTTACTTCAGAGGTAAATAGAGATATCTTGTGGCTCAGAAGGATTCTTTTAGATTTGTAGGAGAAACAGGTTTCATCAACACCTCTCATGGTTGACAACACTTCTATAATATAAATGGTAAATAATATAATATTTCATGATCAAACCAAGCACATCAATACCAAATTTCATTTTATTTGGATCTATGTGAAAGATGGTAGTGTTAAGTTGCAACATTTCCCAACAACAGAGCAACCAACAAACATCCTAATAAATGTAGTTGGATGAGAAAATTTTGAAAAGTTTAGAGGAATTTTTGGTCTAACAACAAACCCTATAGATTAAGAAGGGAATGTAATATTATTGTAGATAATATTTCCTAATTTTTAGGTGTAGTTGCACATTTATTTTGTCTTCTTGTGTGTAGCGCAAGAGTCTTATAGGTATGTGAATGGACTTCTTGGTATGTGAAGTGATTAGTCACATTTTTAGATTTATAATGTATTGTTTACTTCCTTTTCAATTTGAATCATGAACTGTGAAATATAATTTCATGAGGGTTAGGGAATTTTCATTCACAACCCAAGGGATTGCATAATTAAAAAATATTTGTGCACAATCACCCCCACTCTCCATGTTCTTCTACAATGAAGCATAATTCTACAATGCTTCAACAAGGAATATTTTTTTCAATAAGTTAAGAGGCAACATAATTTACTCACATCCATATGTAATCCTTATTTCTCTTTAAAAATATTCTATTTCATATTTTATATTCCACATATGGACATTGACTACTACATTTTCTTTATAATTTTCATGGAGTAGAGCTATATAATTGGACCCATATTGTAAGACAAAGTCTATTTTACACACTTTTGTATAATTTATCGTTTTATCATAGTATTTATATTGAATTTAAATACTATAATTAAATGGGGGAATTTATAGATATTAAAATATGGCATTAGACAATTGAAGATGACCCTTTTGACTCACACAACCATACATGACTTATAGACACATATATGCCTCTCATTCCCATTATCTTATGTACACATGTTTTCTATGGGTTTGAACCTTCCATTTGGATATCAATCACTTAAAATAACCTCTCATTCTGTGTCAAACCAACTAAATATATTAATCTATCATATCTAATTAACCAAATACACATTCATGTCTATTAGACATTAACATCAGGGTCGGATATTTTCATCAATAAAAATAACATGAAGGTGATGGTATTTTCCATTAACTAGTGTAGATAATAAAATATAGTAATTGGTGCTTGAAAATGACAAGCTTTACACACATTTACCATATATGACTTGAATGCATAAACAAGGTCATAATTTTCCATTCTCTCACACTTTCATGTTATATTATGAGTTTGATTTTTCTATTCTATTAACATACACCTATAAAAACCTCATTGTATATTTAAAAATGCTAAATAACTTGCATATATATATATCCAAACTCTTAGTTTAGTCTTGTTTTACATAGGTCAATTCCTCTAGATTAAGTCAATATTGCCAATCTATAGTGATCAAATTTCGTTGGAATTGATCCTCTCCTAGCAATAACTAATTTTCAAAATCAAAATTTTATTTAAGGTCAATCCATTTTTGTATTGTTTCAGTGGCATGAGAAATTACCTAATTGGATTCACAATAAATAAATCAAGATTTCATTCAAAATGGACTTGGAACTTATTTAAAACACATCTATACATTATTACACATTAAGAAAATCTACTCTATTCTTCCCAAATTGTAAACCTATCACTTGTACCATTCACAAGCTAAGTTTAAAGCACACTAAAGCCAATTTAAATTAATAATTTTCAAGTATTAAATACAAATCATTAGATACATATAGATAGTGAAGGATCATAATTAAAAAATTGCACTAGGTGGGAGAACTATGTGTTTTTTTATTACCCTCCTCAAAGTAATAGAAATGTAAGAAACCATCAATCATCAAATAGGGTAGTTAGGGTTAGATTATCCAATTAGAATTTCCTAGTTTTTGTAAGTTTCTAGCCTTCACAAGAATACCTAAGGTTTTAAGGCAAATGAAACTAATTTATGAAGTTATGCACATCATGAGGGTTTGAAATCTCAAATATAAAGCATATAGAGATAGATAAAGGTGGTTGTATAAGAACAATCCCACATTTCCACATAGGTCAACATTGACAAACATAAGTTAGTATATATTGGTGATACTAACCCAAATTGGTGAAACCAACCCTATGCAAATATAGAATCATTTTTGGAACCAAATGAACCACAGGGCAAAATTATCTTGATTTTCACTTTTAGAGTATAATCACAATTATAAGTCACCCAAAAAAACTAAGTACTCATCCATTTAAGGTAATTACTATATTTGACATATGCCTCTTATTGAATCATTGCAATCAATTTCAATATTTTAGATTCATATTCATGATTAATTATCATATATTAATATCAAAATTATTCTACATTGTTATATCTTATCAAGGTTAGTATTGATTACATTAATATAAATTACTATAAAACATATTGGTGAAATCATACACATTGATCAAACCATCCTTCCAAGGTATTATTTTGTCTTAGGGTTTCAATATCTACATTTTGATTTCCATATATAAAAAAATCTTTTCACCTTTGACCCTAGAACTACATTAGAGTTTTAGATTTAAGCCTTAGGGTTTTACTTTCAGACCTAATTTTTTATTATTCCCCAATCACACACATTAATGTTTGCCATAATGAATGAATATTTTTTGTTAATACAAGTCATGAAGGTTCTCTTTTCATAATATTTTACATGGAAAATGTGATAAAATAGGTCAAAAGGATTAAATATAAATACACTAATAAGGCTAAAATTAATAATGAACAAACCCAAGCCTTCTTTAAATCCTACTATTAGAACATCCATTTCGAGATGATTATTTTTACCACTAGATTACAAAGGGAATGCATGACCTCCTTTTTTCATCCTACTATGGATTATACAACACATAATAGACACCCTATTTATGGAATTATCATGAATGCTAAGACTAATAATACAACTACTAAAGATAAATTAGATGCAATTGTTGATCAATAATTCACTAAATATATTAACATAAATCAACATCAGATTAATGAAATGTTATATATAGAAAGAGATGAGTAGAAAAAATTGGTCAATACTCCACATTAGGTGTTTACACATATACTAATGGTATCATCCCTATGCTTACACCTTCAGTGACTTACGTGACATCCACCCAAGGTTTGAGGGTGACACAAAGACTCCAATATATTTACATACCTATTCCTACATAGGAAACATTTACCCCTCCCATGATGACTATGCATGTTCCATTATCAACCTCACCTACTACACATTACATTCAATACACTATTAAAATTATTCATGCAAAGGTGTTTTAACTAGAGCAAGGTGCATCAAGAGCTAGTCATTCCATGAATTCACATGATTTTATCCATAACCCATTATCCCTTGAGAAAGAAACATATCCTTTAGCAATAGGATTTTTATCTCCCAATATCCCATTGTACAAAGGTAAAGGTGATCTTTAGAAACACCTCAAATCATTCCATGCAACATGCTTAGACTATGCATACAATGATAAACTATTAACGAAATTATTTCCAATAAATCTCAAGGACTATAAACTATGATGGTTCTTTGATATTTTCATATAATACCTAAGATAATTCAACACCTTAGCCACCCAATTCATAAAACATTTTTCCATCAACATTGATGAGAAGTTATCTTATGCATAAATTTCTAAACTCAAACAAGGGTAGAATGAAATAATAAGTGACTACGTACTTTAGCACAAAACTATACTAGGTAAGATGACCAATGTTATGGATAACAATGAATTAAAATATATATTACATCAAATATTTCTATCACTACTCTATTATCAACCATCTTCAAGAGATTCAAATATTTTGATGAATAATACCATATGGTGAGGGATAAAAAAGTCAAAGTAATGTTTTTGAAAAAACTAAAGAATATATCCATTCATATGAATACTTAAATAATGAAGTTTTAGAGAAAACTAAAATACAAGGTCAAACCAAATGTTTACAAGAATGATGCAAAAATTATAGTCAATGCAATATCATAACCTACTAATTAATTAAAATTGACAGCTCCATCGAAGAGGGAGTTTTCAATATTACCATCACCTCCTCATGTAATACTAAATAGGTTACTTGAAGGAAAACTAATAAAAATTATTCCTCCATAAGATATTTATTGAAACAAGGTTAGACTAAAGAACTATGATGGTAATTAATGTTTTGATTATCATCAAATTTTGGGATAGTCAATGAATAAATGCTTCAAACTGAGACATACAATATATTACAAATGACAACATTATTGATTTGTGAACTCCTACAAAGGAATCTAGACCAAAACATAATAAAAATCAAAAGTTAAATATATTTAATGATCCATTTACTAAACATGATACAATACAAACTAAGGACACTTTAGAGGTACATTATGCATATAAAATGCATCCTCCACTTTTTATGTATGATCATCTAGTTGAAGTTATTATTGGTATACTTAGTGATAATTTAAAAAAATGACCTATGATCACATTTGATGACAACAATATAGTTGATAATGACTCATATTTTCATCAACTTTTCATGTGAGCCTATATTAATGAAAAACTAATTCATAGTGTCATGACTGACAATAGTTTAAGTGATAATGTTTTCATATTGACACTTCACTCCACTAGGTTCACATGATATTATTTACAAGCTACATAAAAAGTAATTAATTGATTCTATGAAAAAAAACATAATACCTTGGGATACATAGCATTATTTAAATAGGCTCAACCATATTCACTATGCTATTATTATTTATACAAAGTAATAATGTCTTTGAAATGTTATTATGATGTCATTGGATTCAAAAAAATTATGAAGTACATGTACAATACACTGATGCCTAAAGTAAATACATGTTCAGTGCATCTTACGCACACTACCCCACTCTCTTTCTCAAAGTTTGTCAAAACATAATGGAGTCTAGGGATTGAAGACTAAATTATCTGTATAGGGAGTTCTATAGACATCTATCCTCCAAAACTTCATAGGCAGGCTCACATAAAGACAACAGGCAAAACTTAGAAAGCTCAATCCTCCAAGATAATCATGGTAGAAGATGACTATAACACCAAACCCTAGGGTGTCTTATTTCACTGCTCCTATCCTTTAGTGAAACAAAGGCCAAATCTTGATTCATGACACTATCATAATCTCATATAATAGATTCTAGACCCTGTCTCAGCCATCTCAATCTAGTTTAAGCTAAGTTACATTTCTCTTCAGTTATTACTATTTTTAGAAAGGTTTAAGTTATAATTAAATTATAAAAATTAGTATCTTAATTATTCCATTATTATTTACTAATCTAGTCAACCTAGACCCTTAGCTAAATTATAAATAAGATTTCAATATTTTCAAAATAGTTAAATCATTTGGTGAATCCGACTTACTTTATTTATGCATAAAAACCTTGGAAACCCTAGGGTAAATTCCTTGCTGATTTTTACAATATTTTTTTGATTTTTTACTAGCCTATTTAAATTATAAATTTAATTTAATTTTTAAAAATTCCTTAGTAATTTTTAAAAATTATTTTTTCCAAACCCCAGTTGCACATACTAGGTCCTTTTAAATCATAATTTTTCCAATATTTTTTTGATTTTTTACTTGCCTATTTAAATCAAAAATTCAATTTAATTTTTAAAATTCCATAGTAATTTAAAAAAAAATTAATTCCAAACCCTAGTCACATATACTAGGTCCCTTTAGATCAAGAATTTTCCAATATTTTTTTGATTTTTTACCTTCATATATAAATAACAAATTTGCATTAAATTTGAAAATTCTGTAGTAATTTATTATTTTTTTTTCCAAAACTCTAGTTGAACTCACTTGGTCCTATTGCTTTTTGAGGTATCACCTTACATGTTTGTAAGCTTCATATCTTTTTTATGAATTTTTCAGTTTCCTATTTTTAGGACTTTACATTTCCTATATTTAGTACTTTCCTTCCATAGCACTTTGCTTATTACAAATTATTAAAAAAAATTCAATCAATTTTCAATTTGTTTTCCTACTTTAATAATGGCCCAATACACCAATTTTGATGAAACTGATAAAAGGGAACTTCAAGATATTTTAACTAAACATTCTAATATGCAAGATGGCATGCTTAAAATTCTACAAGAAGAACAACAAAAAGTGAACAATGTTCAATCTTCTCCAACCATAGAGCAACCAGTTGCACATGACACTATAAACACAACCATGTCTCAATAACCCCCTATAGTAGCCCAACCTACCTCTATGCTACCACTAGTTATAGCTAGTAATGCTTTCTCTCCTGATGTGGCAAACCTTGTGCAAGAGATAAAATCTCTTCAATCCAAAGTGTTACATATTGAGAAAGGTGCTTCTAGACCAACACAAGCTTTAGATTCTTTTGCTCTACTTCATACACTATTCGTATTTCATATTTATTCAACACCCTTGACACAAGGTTTTGTTCAACTAAATCTCACTCTATATGATGGCAAGGGTGATCCAGAGACACTTGAGATTTTTTCATGCAACATGCTTAGACTATGTGCCAAATGAATGGCTACTAACCAAGATATTTCCATGGTGTCTAAAGGTTTATGATGTATAATAGTTTTATAGTCTATCAAATCAATCAATCAATGCATTCAATCCTTTAGCTGACATGTTCCTAGCTCATTTCAACATTAAAATTGGTGACAAGGTTTCTTATGCCCAAGTTACACAATAGAAACAAAGGTCAAATGAGCATCTCATAGATTATGTTCTTTGGTATAAGACTATCTTGGCTGAGATGACTATCCCCATGGCTGATCAAGAGTTACAAGATCTCTTCCAACAAAATCTTCTACCAGCTTTGCATGAATCAACAATGTTCAAAAGGTTCTCTTTCTTCACTGAGTTATGTCATACACTAAAGGAAAGGGAAGTCAAATTAATTTCAATGGGCAAAATAAAGTACATGAGAATATAAAAAATAACAAATAAGAGTAACAATAAAGTCCCATATAAAGTAAAGGTTAGTGATATCAAGAGTCAAAATTAACCTACAATCAATGAATCTTCAGAGCCCCCTCAATGAGTGTTTTTATCAACACCTCCTTGGTGAACTTTTTCTAATTTACTATTTTCTCTAGCTAGAGTTTTACAATAGTTTTTGGAATGTAATATCATATCTCTCCCTCCTATTTAGGAAGTTGATCCAACAAATCCTCTTCCATAGGGATATGATCTAAATGCATTTTGTGATCTTCATAGGGTACCAGGACACACAACAAATAAATTCATTAGTTTGAAACACAAGATATAAGACTTGATAGATGGAAAAATTATTGATCTTGGAACTCTAGTGGAGCCTCCTCAGGAAAATAAAAAATAGGATAAAGCTTTGAAAATATTTTTAGATCCTTTCTCACAACATTGTAAACAAGAGACACGGGATACATCAGGGGTTAACCATGCATATCATGCACACCCTCCACCAACTACATATCAAGAACCTTTAGTTGAGTCACATCCTTTGATTAACATGATTGGTGTGTATAATTTTAGAGTTATATATCAACCTTTAATCTCTTTCTTAGAGTAGGATATTATTGAGGATGATTTAGATTATCATGTACTCTTTATCAGATCCTATATTCATAATCATCCTATTCATAGTGTTCTTATAGATAATGGATCTAGTGTGAACATGTGCATTGTGAAATTATTGCAACATTTGGGATATTTAAAGTAGTATATTACCCTGATATACATAGTTATCAGTAGATTTAGTGGGTACATATAAATTTCATTAGGTGAGATTATACTTCATCTATAGGTTGGTCCAATACATGTGGCCACAACATTTACTATTGTTCCCAGTGTAAGAGTTTTTGATATGTTACTTGGTCGACCATGGACTCAAAATTTTTGAGTAGTAACTTATATAGTTCATAGATGCATAAAATTCATTCATGCTAATCAGGTTGTTATAGTTAGTGGAATTTCATATGAGTTACCACTCCCCACTTTAGAGCCAGCTACTATTTCGTAGTCACTAGTTTTAGTTCTATCACTAGTTTTAGTTTCTCTACCAGTTTTAGTTCTTCCTCCAGTTTAGATTCAAACATAGTCAAGGCATCCATCACCAGAATAGAGAGTTCATACACTTCCACAGAGGTCTCTTTTAGAAAAATAATAGTTTCAAAATTTTAAACAACTTCCAAATACAATGTTCACACCTAGGCAGTCTCATTGAGGTCTCATGCCTCTACACACGTAACACATGTTTAGAGAGATTTCCTACTACCAAATGGGTCCCTAAGAGACCTACAATTTCATTAACTTCTCAGAGTTACATGGAGACCCCATATTCAATTTCTACTATAAATATTTTAGAATATTTACAACATACATAGCTTTTAGATCCATAGTTTCATCCTTTCCATCATGCTTCATGATCATGCATGAATCCTCTCTTTGATATAGGACACCATGATAAGGAGTCTCCCATGAGACTCATCAATTAGTATCATCTCTTCTCAGCCTTACTTCTACATATCTTCTTTTCAATTTCTTGTACATAGTCTTCTCATGATTGGTTGTACATAACTTATATATCAAAAATACAAAAACATTGAAATATGTAAAAATTCCAAAAAAAATATAACATTTAAAAACATATAAATATTCAAAAATACCAAAAATATTTCAATAATATGCATCATCCATGTTTTACATCTCTACTACCATGTTAGATTTACATTCTACTATTTTATGCTATTGTTTGTCAATTTATCTACATTACCATGTTTCACTTGATCTTATTTGAGTGTGTGTAGTGACATTTAGATCCTTGATTGATCCACTCTACCCATTGAGGGGGTATTCTACTTCTACATTCAAGACATACATTGATATATCTACCCATTGGGTGCATCTTCTACATGACTACATCATCTAAGTTATGTCATTCCTACACCACACACTCTAGTTATCATGTTTATATACATTACTAACTAGCTTACATAGATTACTCTATCGACACTCACTATTATATAGTAATTATGTATTCATTAGCACATACTTAGTCTTGTACTCCATGTCTTGCATAATTTCACTTCTTGCTTTGATTAGTTAGATGTGATTATATTTATAGTATATTACATGCCTTCCTTTCTCGATTTATGTAGCTAGATGTGATTGAATTTTCTAGCTCTCTTGTATGTGCCTTAGGACATTTTATAATGTCCTTTGCTTTTATTATTTTGTGTACCTTAAGACATTTACCAATTTCCTTTTCTTGTACTCTTTTATGTGCTTGTGGCCCTCGTGCTAACCTTGATTATTTTCAATTGTATGTGTACGTGGCATTTGAACATGCTTTGTATGCTTGATTTCTAGTTTGAGAGACATGTGCCCATGTCCCTTATTTTCTTGGTCCCTTAGCCACTCTTATATTCTTCTTGCTTCTTATCTTGCATGCTTGGTTTCTTCTCAATTATTTAAAATACCATGATCCACATCATGCATTATCTTGTTTCCTTGGATGCCATAATAGACATCATGCTCCATCTCTCCTTGACAACTAACAACTAAAAACTAGCCATAATTTTAGTTCTAGTTCATTATATTTTAAATGTTATTACATTTTTATATCTATCTAGGCATACCCCTATTGATCTAATAATCTCTCTTACAAACCATCCTATATCTTGAGATATCTTGTCAATTATCATTACTATATCATGTATTTTTGTAGTATAACACACTTTTAGGGCTCATTATTTTAAGGGAAATCATTGTAGGGTCTTCATTCCTACCCTCAAAAGAGGGGGTAACAAGCAAGGGTTTTGTCATAAATATCAAAGATCTTACCAGTTGAAAAATTAGCTTTCAAAACACCCAAAATAGTATCCATACTTCAAACTAGGTAGAATAGACTAGGTAGATAATGATAATTATAGAATAGTCTTCATAATCAACACAAGACAAGAGTGAGAAGATTGGAATATAGCACCAAATAGTAGGGTGTACATTTTTGGTGCTCTTATCCAAATAGAAAAAAATTATGTTTTCCAAAAATAGACAAAAAAATAGGTATAGTTACAATTTTGTCAGCAACAATTTAGTTCATAATCAATAGTTTTAGTACAATTTTTCTTAGAAAATATAGATATAGGGGGCATCATGCAAAGCATGATGGCTCTTGATTCTAGTTTTAGATTAGGCAATTGATATAAATTTTAGATTAGAATGCATGTTTTGGATACCAGTAATTAGGGGAAATATGTGTGACACATTTGAATTCTTTTCTTTCCAAGTTTAGTACATTACCCAAGTATTCTCAGTAGTTGCATGCCTTATTCCATCTATAGGTGGTTGGCATCATTTTCAAGTGGCTTCCACATAAGCTTAATTTCTAGTTTTAGAGTGGCTTTCATAAAATCCTAATCTCCTCCTTCCAGAGTTGGCCAAGATTGGCCTAGTTTCTAGTACACATTCAGCTATCCATGCCACATTATTAGATTACAAAGAATTTATGGGATTTAAGAGCCATCTCATATGACACACATTGATACTGATATCACTTTATAACTTCACTTCATGAGGTAATGATGGAGCCAAATGACTAGATAGCCTTTGTATTCTTGAGTTACCTACTAAAAGGGATTGGACACATGGTCCAAATATCAATTAGCACACACATGATCACATAGCTTCACTTAGTTGGTGAATATGGAGCCAAAGGGCTAACCTTTGCATTATTAAGCCACTCTTAGGGAATTGAGAACTCAACTCTATTTGTAATATTACTCTTGGTACAACACATATTGAGCATCATATAACACATATTTAACATCATTCAACACATAATCAACATCACTCAACATCAAAATAGGTTCTGTATTGGTTCATATACCTAATGAGGTGTATTTTCTCCTTTTTCTTCCTCTCTCTCTTACCTAGCTTTAGACATTCTTATTTAGATATAACATATCTAGTACGAACTAATCTACTCTTTGTTTTCTCTTGCAGATTTATACTTCACAACATTCTCTCTCTATGCACACCCAACATCTCACAACTTCATGTGCTTCACCCTTGCAGTAAGTTCAGGTACGCTTTCTACTTTTCCTTTATCCTAGTATTTCACTTTGTTACATCACTAGATTAAAGGGGGGGTGTAAATGTAGTCATATAAAATGTGAAAATTAGTAGATTGAGTGTAGATTATGACACCCAACCCATAGATCCCTCTTTCTTGCTCTCATGACCCTTCTAAATACCTTTTTGCCTATTTAGAGTCATATGTAGGCTTCCAAAACATGATTTCAGCTCAACCAAGCTACATTTCCCATGATGATTCTATCTCCATAGGTACCATACCTATAAGACAATAACACTCGACTCTAGGGTGTCAATTTTTGGTGCTTCTATCTAATGGCAATTTTAGCTCTAAGGATCACTTCCTTCTAGTTCTTATCCTTCTTATTAGCCTAATGTGAATATATTCAACCCATGACCAACTAATCTCTATAAAATTCCATTTAAAGTTCATTTAGAGGGGGTTGGAAAATATTACAAAAGAAAGCAAGAATACAAGAAAGACCATTGAATCAAACTTCCCTATTCTTTGCATATAGCCATCCAATATAGTTACAAACACATCTAAATCTTCACACCAATCCTTAACCACCTCAAACATACCCAATTTTATAATTTTGAATCTTCATACACACTATTACATAAAGAACATCAAGTGGGAGAACTATATATGAATTTATCCCTCTTTGGAGTATTGGTATATAGGTAGCGGGCCCACACAAGGGGTGTGGATACACGTTCAGTGTATATTACACACACTAACCCCACCTCTTTCTCAAAGTTTTTCATATCATAATGGAGTCTATGGATTGAAGACTAAATCATATCTTCAAGTAATTCTATAGACATTTAGCATCTAAAACTTCATAAGCAGGCTCACACAAAGATAGTGGACAAAATCCAAAAATCTCAAGCCTCTAGGACAACAATGGTAGAAGAGGACTATAGCATTATACGCTAGGGTGTCCTATTTTCACACTCCTATCCTTTCATGAAATTAATTCTAGATCCTAATTCATGATACTATCATAGTCTTACACAATAGATTACAGAACATATCTCAACCATCTCAGTCTAATTTAAGTTAAATTACATTTCTCCTCAGTTATTACTATTTTTAGAAAGGTTTAAGATACAATTAAATTATACAAATTAGTAGCTTAATTATTCCACTATTATTTACTAATTTAGTCAACTCAGACCCTTACATAAATTAGGAATATGACTCTAATATTCCAAAAATAGTTAAATTAGTGTGTATACACACCTTGTCTTTGCATGAGCCCAACTTGATTGATTTGTTGGTGATTGACCTATAACCAAGAACATGCTACAATTTATAATTAGTTTATGTAATCTAAAATTGAATGAATTTGAAATTATTAAATGTAATAAGAGAAAGGTTAGGAATAAACATGTGTATTGATACAACCATCTTGTATTTTGGAAATTTGATTTGAAAGGATGCCTCATTATGAAGCATTGAAACTAAGATTATGACAATTCTGAACCTGCAAGTGCATACATACATACATATATATACATACATATAAATATACATATATACATACATACATACATAAATATAGGTTGGAGAACACATGAAACTAACCTTGGTATATAGACTTAAAGAGAATTAGATTAGCTTTTACACAAGGATGGTAAACTAGCCTAATAGGTAGGATAATTAAAAGAAAACTTAGACAAATAGTATTCTTATTGTATACAATTGAGATTGATAAAAATATTAAGGGTACATATATTGATATATATTTAAATAAACTGGAAATAAATGATACTTATCTAGCTCACTATGCACATGTAGGTCTGATTTGGAACTTGCTAGAAGTAGACTAGAACATGATTCTAGAATAGTTATCAAATTATGGGAATATTATTTATGTGGCCTCATATGCTTACGCCAGATTAAGTAGTTGCATTGATTCAAGTGTTTTAATATAACTTATATATATTTTATGGAATACTAATTGGATCTGAATGTGCCCAAATAGAGTCTTATAGTTTCTTAAACCTTTCTTTTGATGTCTTCATATCATGCACATAGACTGTTAGTCTTTTTCAAATGATCAAACCTAAGTTCTTCACCCTTAGAGTGACTATGGGAAAAATGGGCTAGTGGGGTCATAGTGTTGATCTACCCTAAGGACCTTTATATATCCAATACTCTAAAGATTGCCTCAAACTTATGTAGTTGTCCCCTACATGTTGGATTGTGTGCATAAGGATAAAATGTGTGATGAGTAAAGATGTGTAGTGACCTAGCTTGTAACTTAGAAAATATGGCTCATAATATATTATTCAAATGATTTGGTCATTGAAAACACTTATATTATGACTAATATAGAAATAGGGATGAATAAAGAATGTTTTTTCACTTGAATGCTTGATTGAGTACTTCTTGGTATAGCCTTATGAATTTGAGGTGTTTTCTAGGTGAAGAATGAATGAGGGTTGATATTGTATATATACCAATACATTCTATAAATATATAACATTAAAGATATTAGGATGAACTTTAAGATACATTTCATTTTCAATTTGGATGACTTTTTGGCACTAGACACTTTGTAAGAAATGTGGACACTTGCATTGATGTATATGTCTACCGAGGATGCATGTATTTAAGAAAATATAAAAGAGGTTCATGTCCAAAAATAGTAGTGAAGGACAATAAAAAAGTTTTTATATTTTTTCATAGTGTATAAGGCCTAGTCCTCAAAATAACAATGGTCAAACTAAGAGATAATAAATTTAGGCACAAAGAGATAGTGAACACAATCCTTTCGGTAGCAATAAGGTTTATAAATTAAAGGTAAAACTATGATAGGTATTTTATAATTACACAAGACTAAGGTACTAAATAAATAATATTTTAATATTTAAAATTATGTTTTCCATGTGAAATCATGAAAATAAATAAAAAATTATGAAATTAAAATTCCCACTATGTAAACAATTTCTTCTTCCTTCCACACACTATTCCTTGTTCCCAAAAAAAAATATGTGCCTATGCATTGTGCCTCAAGGCATATTTTTAACATGTTTTGACTTACCCATATTTATAAATGTAATATTTCTATGCACTTAGTATGTTCTTGCATTAGACACCTTTGGTAACTAAAAATTTAAGCTCTGACTTACAAGTTCAAATCCTCGAGAGTATGTCCATAACGACCAATCTCTATGAGATAAAAATATTTTGAGTCATCAACCTCTTGATTCTTACATTTATAAAAATATTTCTTGAATTCATTTTTAAGCATCCCTTTGATCACCCCTGATTCCAATAAGGCCTTGATCTCCTCATTTTCCTTATATGGTATATACACCTTCCATTTAGATATCACTTCGACTTATTGTATCTCTTCATGTTATTACCCCTCATGGAAATTGTATCTATTTTCCACATTAAATATGGGAAATATGTCTTTTTATTTTACAAAATTTGTATCATTGAAATTTAAAAAAAAAAATACACAACACCTTTCATGGTACTATTTCTTCATCTTCAACTTATTATATTCCCCCATCAAAAATTGTTCCTTGCACAAATATGCCAACACAAGGTCTCCTACCTTTATGTAATATACCATGTATATGATAAACCATAAATGAGTCATGTGAAATAGAAAAACATGTGATGCATGGGTCCTAGTTTTGATTTTTATAATGTGTGTGTGTGTGTGTCTTTTTTGAATTTTATTACACATTTGTATAGTCAAGCAAGACTAAGTGGGAATTCTCCAAAAATATAAGAATAGAAGGGATCCAAAAAATCTATAGAATATGTTAATGTATATTGTGCACTAAGTGTATTTGTATACAAATATTGATTAAGTGAAGGACTGTAACATGCCTCCATTATAAATATAAATCACAAAATAGTATCACAAGAGCGTATGTGGAAATAAGAGGTCACATGGTCCATAATGGTAAAGAATTAGTATATATTCTCATGTCATAATATGTAAGCATGGATGTATGTGATCATGTGATATCAATATATGGTCAATATCCATGGGTGAAAAATTAGTATGACACAAATAATGTGAACTAGGATGAGGTTTATATAAAGGATATATCATTTTATAATATATGTGATGGATGTATAAAATAAAGTTTAAGAATTAAAAACAAGGGATGAGTGAAAATAAATGCAAGGGATAAAATAATGATCAATAGAAAATAACATATGAACATGTCTGTAAATTTAAAATAATAGAGGGGATGAGCAATCAATAAAACATAAATAATCTATATACACCATATTATGTTTTGAATAACTAATTATTTCATCAATGGGATGCCCTTAACAAGGAATTGGATCAATCTATGAAACTTTCATATGCCATGGAAATATGTATCATCCATCAATTTTTTTTATTCTATACTCCTTTTGATTTAGAGTATATTTAGTTCTATTATTAATCTAATATCCTTATTATTCAATGTTAATATAATATATATATATATATATATATATATATATATATATATATATATCACTAGTATACCAATTTCTCTCATCATCATCACCAATACTAGGATGCTCCACATGTAGAATTATTTCATTGGGAATATTTATCTTCTAAATAAACTCCTCATTATTAGTATCATACATCTAAGTTTTGATCATAGAATACTTATATATCACCACTTAGGTAATAATTAGAGAAATAATTTCCACTTTTTCCTTTTTATTTAGATATGTAATTGTATCCTTTGTATGAGTGCCTTTTTCCTTATATTGTATGCATGAAATGGGGGTGTTATTTGAGTTTGTGGAAACCATTTTTGTAAAATTAGGACCATTAGTTACATATTTATTTTGAATTTCATTTTAAATTACCTATTTTTTAGGCATATTTTCTTGTTTAGTTAACTATTGCTTAGTTAATTCTTCTTGAGGTAACTCTTCTTTTGATAAGTCAACCCTAAGAGATGTAACCCAAATATTATTAGCTTTAAAAACTATAGAAACCTAATAATGTATGGTCACCATTTTCAATAATATTTTAGTCTAATTTTTAAATATTGACACTAATTTTTATTGTGGAAAATAATTATAATATAAGCACAATAATGGTTGGATCTCTTTAGAGTACATAGGGGAGGTAAAGTTATCAACTTGTTCTTAAGTAGATTCCTTAGAGTTTAACTTATATACTTGTTAAGATTATGAAAAATTATTGATATAATATTCATACGTGAATATTTTTTATTAACCCATGTTTGAGATGGGACCTTTTGATCCATATGGGATTTGAGTGGAGAACTACATGTGAAATTTACATTAGCCTGCATTCGATTTATAACATCACAAGATTATCTTTAATTGATATGACATTTACACATAAATTTTGAATTTTATTTTTAAATTATTTATATATTAAACCATTTTAATCATATCATGTGTAGTAATAGTGACACTTTGATAAATTTCATTCACTAGTTAAGTACTGCCATGGATGACCAAACTAGGCACATTACTAATAATTTATGAAGATTTTAGAGGAGGATAGATCATACCTATTGGGATCATGATGAAATGAACATATTTATATAGTATAATTCTAGGGAAAATAATGGAGGTGGGATTGTGTCTATCATTACCTATATAATGAGTGAAGGAAGGCACACATGAAAACATTGCCCATATAAAGAACTGACTATCCCAAGAAAAATCATTACGAATTTTGAGAAAGAAGGGGTTTTGATAAATATTAATGGATAGATGAAACACACATTTTAAAAAAATGCATACAACCTTCACCCCATAAATTAAATTTAATAAAAATATGAAACCCCTAATTCCAAAAAAATTGTACATAACTTTGGGTAAAATAACAAGGTTTTTGATCCAACACATGCAACTAAGAAAAAAAATGAGGAATAAAAAAATAGAGTTTTTTTTATTAGGATATGATTTTAATAAGTCACAAACCTAATAATAGAATAACTAATACAAGATTAAGCATGAAATCATTGGGTAAAAAAAACATCATATTTACACCTCTGAAAGGGGGAAATATGAAATCATGTATGAAAATTAAACCATAAAGGAAGCAATTTGAAACATAAAAAAGAAGGATAAAAACCTAAGGGATAGAGACATGATTTTAAATGATAAAAATAATGATTATATTAACCAAAATTTATTAATATATTTTGACTTTAGGTTAACTAAATAGTTAAACTATTTAATATTTAAATTGTGTAAAATGTGTCTAAATTTTCTAGTTCTAAATGTAAAAGTTAGAGTAAAATTGATTTATTACACTTGTAATTTACATAAATGACTAAGAGGTTAAGTTAATTAGATTTTATATATTTTTTATGATATATGATAGTGTATGGTCTTCATAAATGCCTTGAAACAGATTATTGATTATTCAAATTAGGGAAATGATTGCCAAAACCTGCCTGGATGGATTCAGTAATGATCATATCTTATGATATCCAAAATCATCTAATTCATCTTAAAAATGTAATCTATATATTTTTTAGTCTATTTAAATAAATTTCATTATGTCTTATTGTAAAAATGGTTCACATGGAGTTTTATAGACTTGGTCCTTTGTACATATTTATATCTATTCTCCTTCCCCTTAAACTTATAGATCCACTTTTGACACTTGATTTACCTATAAAAAGGGTTAAAAAATGTGGTTTGGAAGGACCCAAAAACTCTCATTTAGTGGTTAAGAATTTCCTACATTCTAATAATATGAATAGGGCTTAAACAACATGCAGTTCTCCCACATAACTATGTGTGTGAAAAATAATGATATGTTAGAACGTATGCAACCAATACGGGTTTTAAAATTCAATAAAATATTATTTTTACCTTTCAATAATATTTAAACTTATTTTATTTATTATTAATTTAATGGGTTTTTTAGATATAAATGCTTTAGGGTAGTGCCTCAAGGATGTTCATATGTCTTCCTTAGTGTGCTAGGGAAAATGTTAAATGCTTGGTAGATAATAATAGTCTTAGGGTTGATGTGTATATCTAAGAGACTATATGGGTATTTTCCCTCTTTAATTGACATGAAAAATGTGTGAACTAACCCAAGAGAGGGATTTGAATTTGAAAAAGAGTTGTTTGGATAACTTAATATATTTTAGAATAAGTTATAAGCTACTAGTAACTGATATCATCTAATTACTATTGGAGCTCTTAAAGATGGAGAAGATAGTGATATGGCAAATAATGATAATTTTTTTATGATAATAGATATTTTAGTCACATATTATGGATATCCTATATGCGTATGATATAAATTTTTTATATGTCAAACCATACATACATGAATGGATAATAAATAATGTGAGTAAAAGTTAATTATATATTGACAAGTCATGTAGGTTAAGAATTGGTAAAACATAACAATATCAAGTGTCTAATACAAAATTTATGTGTTTAAAAAACTAAATTAAAAAATATATTAATCCAAAGGAGTAACATTTAAATTACCATTGGGTTTTATATTTGATGCCTTTTGACCATCAGTCATATAGTTATCAATTGCTAAATGTATCATTTGATGAAAGGCCTACTATTAATTTGGAAATGATTCCCCTCTGGAATCACCTATTTATCTTTTTTGGATTGAAGGTGTCATAGTATTTACTTTAAAAATTAATCATCCACCAATAAGATCAAGTTTATAATTATCAAAGATACTAAAATTGGTCTTTAATACTTTACAATTATAATATTTACACACATTTACCACACATGGATTGAACACCCAAACAGGGTCCTAATTTTCCATTTTTCACACTTGCATGTTATCTTAGGAGCTATTCCTTTAATTATTCTATTATACACATAAAATAAAATCACTATATATTTCAAACCTTCTCATATCATATACCAACATTTCCATTCCATTAGAGTAGTTCACATGTACATGGGTCAGTTATGATTTTTATATCTAATAGATAACAAATTACATGGGTAAAATCCAAATTGATCCCAAAAAAACCTATGATAAAATAAAAACAATCCTTAAGTTTGTCCATTATCCTAGGCTTTTGAAGGTATGAAAAATTATTCAAATAGATCCTTATTAAAAAATCAACGTCTCATTCAAAAGGACTTAGCACTCTCCTGATATACATCTATACATTAGTTCACACTGATAAAATATACCTTATTATTTTTAAAATTAAAAATTATCACTACAACAATTCATAGGACAAGTATGAAGAACTCAAAATCTAAGTCAAACTAGACATTATCAAGTACCAAAGCTAATCATTAACTTTATACACATAGTGAAGAACCACAATTTCATAATCACACTAGGTGGGAGAACTAAGTGTTTCTTGATTTCCTTCCTTGGAGTATTAAATGCATATATGTAAAAGAAAATCATCAGGTTTGGCTGATTTGGGCTAGCTTAGCACATAAAAATTCATGTTTGTATAGGTTTATATCTCTCATAAACACATCTAGGGCTTCAATACAAATGAGGTTGATTTATGAATCTGCTCACATAAATAGGGTTTAAGATAAAAAATGTAAGAAAATATAGTCTCAGGTGATAGTGAAATGCCACACTTCTATATAGGTTATATCAAATAATAGGTCATTATCGATTGATAATACTGACCATATACTATGGAACTAGCATAGTGACTATCAAACCATATGTATGATTATCCCTTATTTACACTTATAGAATATAATAATAATTAGATAGTCAACCAAAAAAGATAAGAGTAATTTTTGTTACTTTCCATATTTAGGATATAACCTTATCAAATTAAAATAATTAATTATCAATCATTCACATTTAGATGCATGCTTAAATTTCATATCTATTGATTTGAATTCTATTTGAAAAATTTATCTTAATTAGATTGATTTGACCCATTAATCTTAATTAGGGTAAAACATATTGGTGAACCCATAAACATCAAACAATGTGAAACCCTAGGTCTTCCATTAGGGATTTATATTTCTATGGTTTTAGATTTCAACTTTAGGGGTTTCTATTTTTTCCTTAATAATACAGACAAATCATGAAAATGTTGAATGAACATTATTGGCTAACATATTTAATGAATTTAATCTTTTCATATTGTTTTACATAGATTGTATATATATTTTAGATCAATTATGTAGATATATATGTAACCAATATCAAGTCCAAATTCACTAACAAGGCTAAGCTTATCAGTTAATAATATCAAGCCTTTCTCCAATACTATTTTTGTAACATCCAATCCAAGATGTCCCTTTTTACTAATATATGACAAAGGTTATTCATGAATCCATTTGTTCCTCCTCCCACAATATCTTAATGTTATAATAGATATCATCCCAGTTTCATTATTCACCCACTACATATTTTAGATTTTGTGGTCCATGTTGCTAACACTAGATGATATAGTTTCCCTACCATGTATGGAAGAATTAAAGTAGTCAACATGTTCAACCTCAATTCCTTACACATCCCACAATAAAGTCCAACCAACCTAAATTATATGACATCATCAATCAAATGAGGAATAATCATGCTAAATTTTTATGTTAGATTTACTTTAAATATCAATGGTTTAGAAATATATATCATATGATGTGTTTCAATAAACAAATTTACCCAATGATATTAAACCTACATCATTTGGTGCCATTATGAACTCATTTAATTATAACAACAAAGCTATCACTTTAAAAAAATAATATTTACCCATGCAATATGTAATATAGAAAAATAGGCCATTGTTCTTTCAAGTTTAAGTACAACATATCCTAGTAAAACATGTATTGGTAGATAATAGTTCTGGATTGAAAATTTTAAACACTAGCATCATAAAATTATTGGGTATCAACATGGATACCATTCAAAAAATATATCATAGTTAAAATAATTTGATAACACTCCAAAACTACTTATCAAAACCATCTCATTGGACTTAATATTATGCCCTAAAGTAATACATACTATTATCCATGTCATAACTATTCAACTACATTATAATTGAATTTTAGGATGACCATGGATTCATTCCAAGGAATAAATACCTTTAAATTACATAAATTTATCAAATATATGCATGAAGTCTATTACTATTCATAACTAGAAGATAAAAATACATCTAGTTATTATAATTTCACTAAAATTAGTAATGAGGATCGTAATTGGAAGATCATACCATTATTTATCAATTACATACCATTCAATAAATAAAACTAATACATATGATGTAGGTGAATAAATTTAAAAAAATGTAAGTAACCAAGTGTAATAAAAGACACCATGGCATAATAATAATCAAAGGTTAATTGGGAACAACCATAACCTATTCCCAATCTTCCTTTACTACTGAACTAAAAAAATCAAGACAACATGATTACATATGATTATTATTGTAATGATGAAGATATCAACATGGTAGATATGAAAAATTATTAGATAAAAAATTTAAACATCAATCCATTGTAAGAATACTTATATTATACCCCATTCACACCTATTAGATATGGAACATATAAAAATGATTCATACATAACAAAGAAGGACAAACAAGAAACTGTTATGGACACACAATATTCTATGGATAAAAGAAAGAAAACAATGAATGTACATGATTATATTTAAACCATAAATAATAGTTAAAACACTATCACATACAAATCCCAACCAAAAATAAATATCAATAAGCATCAGACAAAAAAGGAACCATATAGTTGAGTAAATAATGTGGATATGGAAAATTCTTAGACTCCAACACTATTACAGATAACAAAAATGTAGGATACATTGAGTACGATATTAAATTTTCTAATTAATTAAAATATTGTTACATTAATATCGAAACAACATTGACCCATGGGACATATTCTAAATCAAATAGGGAAAATATATATAGCTATCATAGAATCATGAGATATGGTATAGATACATATGAATCATTGAAAAAATAGATTTAGAAATATGATGATAAAGTAATTTTTAAGATTTTATAAGACCAATAATAAATAATAGAATCAATTCCCATAAAGGTGACATCTAAAAAAAATTACTCATAAGCCTCCTCGACAAGAACCATTGAAATTACTATATATAAGGAATATAAACACTAATAAAATGTTTAGATTGATGATAATAGATAACACACCATATGTCATGTCATAGGTTAAAAAATTTTAGGACATAAAATTATAGATTTATTGTTTATCACCTAGTGTCTAGGAACTCTTGGATATATCATTTTACTAATATATTGTGGGCCAAAGGTGGTCAATGCACCATATGGGTCATGCTTCCTAAATATAGAGTGCCCTTAACATTAGAACAACACTAGTTGCAACAAATGAAAACTAAAATATATTTTACTAATCAACATCTCCCTTTATCACATGAAGAAAGAGTGATTAAAATTTAACATGAAAATTATGCATACCATCACAAATCATAATATTAAAAAATGATAGAAGACACATAAGTAGATCAATCAGAACTAGAAAAAGAAGAAGTAATGTGATTATATAACCTAAAGTAAAAATGAGGATATGAATATTTAATTCATGATGAATATGACATATTTTTAGATACATGATTTCAAGTTTCAAATGAACTAAAAATATAAAAAAATATAATAATCAAAATATTGAAAAACAGTCAGATATTCAAAAATCCTAAAATAAGGACCCAAACATGACACATTGGCTATTTTACCTTTTTAAATATGTTATTTATCATATGTATGGTAGGTGGAATATTATTTACATACACACATGATATTAAAAATATATTATTTCTATGAATGACATAGGTGTTACACATGGACATAAAAATGTTGATTTTTGTTCTACCTAGTGATCATGCTAATATTAAGGGCATCTTGTTCCATAGATTAAAATATTTCAGGTTATAAATTTTTATGACCTTTATACCATGTTTATCCACCTATGTTTGACACACATGCCCTCCTATTTAATCATTTAATACATAGTGATACATGATATGCCATTTTAATGTGATGTGACACAAATATATATGTATGGTGTAGACTAGTCCCTTATTCTACACTCAATTAATGTTTTTACTTTTTTACATGATAGAATAATTTGTGTGTGACTATTATTATTGGAGGTACAAGATGACTGAGAGGGGGGTGACTCAGTCAACCAATCTTTCACTTTTAGATCACTTATCATTCATTTATTAGCATTCATGAATTAACACAACAAGCATACACAACTAGATTACCATCAAAGTAAGGAGACCACATACAAAGCATGAATAAGAGAATCACATAATAACACAACATATAATGTGGGAAACCATAATGGTTAATAAAACCCACTTTCAATCCTACAAACATATGGACTACTTGTCTTATAAGGTATTATAAACATGAGACTTTAGTGGAACAACCATTTCATAAGGAACACCTACCCCTAGGATGGTCAAGTCCTTCTAACCAGAATTTAGTGAAACACATCATTCAAAAGGAGCACATACACCTAGGATGATCAAGTCCTTTTAACCTAAATTTAGGGAAACACTTGTTTCACAAAGAGCACCTGCCCCTAAGGATGGTCAAGTCTTTATGACTTATATGTTGAGCACCCTCCCAACACCTATGATATGAACATATCCACCTTTAAAATAATCTATTTAAGACTTGATGATGGACCTATAATTTTATAACCCCTAAAAAACACCATCTCTATCTCATACAAGCCTCTCACATAGTCATACCACAATCTCTTTTCCTCTTCACTCAAACTGCCCTTATATACACAATCAAACTTTCAAATCCTTCTTCTATTTACTTCTCTCCCTAATATCTAAACTTTTAAGAGAACTTATATGACATAAAAAATATGACCTATAGGTCATACACATATTCATCAACCAACTCTTATCTACAACCCATCCACTAGGCACACACCCTTTTTTCTATCCTTTGCTCTACAACATTCACACATGCCTCTCTTTCAAAAGTCTTCAAACCTATAAGATCACTATTTACAACATAAAAAATAACTATAGGTCATACACATAGTGATAAACCCACTCTATTCTTAAATCCATCCACTAGGTACCCTTACTCTCCTTCACTTCTCAACTCTATTCTCTTCCTCCACTTAGAGCCCCTTCTCACAAGTCTAGAAATCACCACCTTTGATTTCACATTTTATAGATGCATCATGATTATTATCTTATATATTAGACATAATACTTATCTTATCCCTTAAGACTTATAACATAGCTCAATAACATCCACTATAGGTTGGCCATAGAAACTATGGGTCACACCTAAGCAACTATGCCTTTCAATTAGGCCTTAGTAGCCCTTATAGGTCTCATGGAGACCTATTCACCCATTTAGCACTTCATCAATAAATTTAGAAAAATAAGACCACTTAAAAATGCATAGGTCCACTCTACATGACCTCTTAGATATACTCAAATGATTATAGTCATCATTACACACATCTGCATATGATCAATCTACTCAAACATTAGCCTAGTACATAAGAACACCATGAATGAACAAATAATCAACTTATTAGCATATGTTCATATTGAATATGGATTGGTAAAACATATAAAATACATATAGATGATCCTAATGGAGTCCAAAACACTCTCCAATAGCTCAGTCCCCTTGAATCATCCAAATACCATTAGAATAGCTCAAATATCCTTCTTAGGTCACTTATAAAACATGGTCAGACACACAGTCAACCTTGGAGCTTAATAAATTTGATTGTACAAACATTTAGTGTTTCTAAATAGGTTTTATAGATTCACTTTTAAGTCCTCTACAAATTTTATTTTTACTACACCTTTGAATTAATCCTAGGTCAAAAGTTATGGCTCAAACATTATGGTCTAGTTTTTCCCGTTGCTAAATTCAAATGCCAACGGTCACTGTTAAACATCAAACACTTTGACATCATCTCATGCCCTCACATCACTTGAAAAAATATGCATTTTTGATCTCACTTGAAATTATCCTAATCTTTAACTATGATAAATATCTATTAATTTGACCTCATCTCATGTTCCCTAGTAACTTTGACCAAATGCACACCATTGATCTCCTTAGATTAGCCCAGTCTTTACCTTTGCTCATTGTTAAATGTCAAGCACTTATCATCATCTCTCTGCTTCCTAAAAATTTAGAAAAATGTACTCATTTGATCCATTTGAGAGTATCCTATAATTTAACCTACTTAAACATTAGATACTTTGACCTCTTTGACTCAATACACATCATTGATCTGCATATGTATAAACACCTATTTGCTGTTAGATTCTTATCTATTCCTAGTCTTTAACTTCATGAAAATTTGGATAAGTATGGGAACTTCTACAATTTACCTAGAATACAAACATTTAATAGTATTAACTTTTTCAATGCTCAATTCCATGTCCTAAATTTTAAGTCATATGATCTTGTTTGATAGGGGAATCCATCCATATATCAAGTTGCTCCTGGAACCTTCACACGTGTAAAATATGACACCATCAAATTGCTTACTCAGATTTAATTGAAATTAAAAATTAATATTATATTAGTTTTGTGTTTTAGATATGTGATGTAATTAAATGTTCACCTTTAGATCTCCCTTTGCAAATTTGGCTAAGTATGGGAAAATATTGCAAACTACCTGGGAAGCCAACTTTGCATAGTTATATCTTTTGTTCTGCTCAACTGCGTGACCTAAAACTTGTATCATATAAAATTGGGACTAATATGATGACACAAATATGAAAAAATCCCCTTGAATCATCCATACATGGTAATGGTGATGTCAGTAAACCACATAGAATTTTTTATCATAGAACCAACTATGCCAAGATGAGCATAATGAAGAACCAGATGAACACCATGCATTCCCATAAGCATTTTCAGATTTTTCGACACCACATATGACATATAAAACATGATATAATCATCTATAACATTCATAAAATTCCTATCCAAGTGTATACTAAATATCCATGCTCACATACTAGGCTACCAAGATTATGCCAACACACTATTCACATGCTTGTCTTCTCTCCTTGACTTGAAACCACATCAACATGATAGATACAATATGATAAGCCTCAAAAAATACTTACCTTAGATAATATACATCTATATCATACCTTGCACAAATTTAGTCTCAAAATCATCATCATCATGACATCAACACTTTGTCATTACCTTTGACATCAATTTACACATGACATCAATCTTTGACATCAATGACAACACTTGCCAACAATCTCCCACTTTGTCATTGATGGAAACCTCTTATTTTCCTTTTCCCCCTTTACCATTAATGACAAAGTGGACTAATCATCCACCAAGCTCATATTAACATCATGAATATATTCAAATAAAATTCTAGGTGCTTAGGATACTTACATACCTCATATGAAATAATTACTCCCCTTTTTGACATACACTAATATGAACTTGGGATTTTTTGATCCTTAGACCTGTTAACCTACAAAAATCAAAATCTCCCTTTTCTTATACATGAAGATTTAACACATTTTCTCAATAACTGGAACATCTCACAAATGCTTCTCCTTACATCATGCATGGATCTACAAGTCACTCAAACTATCTGAGTTAGCTCCCCCTAACTTTATGCATACCACCTTGTACTTCTCAACCATGCACCATGACAACACTCTTTTTTTATAATTCACTATTATTAGTGAGGACTAAACACATGTGAATACCAAAAAATGATTGAACTCACCTTGAAAACACTGATAGGGACTCCCCCTAAGATCTCTAAGCCATTGGACCTATTGAGCATCTTCAGATCTCCACACACCATAAAGAACCACCACACAGGCTTACTAGCCTTCTCTCTCAAGCCACCTCAAGGAACATCAATATAAATTCATTCCACTTAGCCTTGAAACACTCATTCCTTTCTATTTTGGATAAACTAAGCAAACACATCAAATCTTCACACTAGGCTTGTCTAGACTCCTTATACCTCTACTTGGAACTAACATAGCCCACAACTTTCAATAGACACATTTTTAAGACCTAAAACTTCATATCTAGATCAATATAATATTCTCCCTCAAGCACACAAATTTTCATCACCTAGATCATCCTTTACAACATACTTATTTCACAAATCTTCTAATTAATTAGGCCTCCATCTTGACAAAAACTTAACTAATTTGAAAACCATAAACCTTTAAATCTCTATGAAGCTTGATTTGACAACCTGTTTGGTCCATTCGACCTATTAAGAAGACTTAGAGCTCAAATCATAAGGAAAAAAAATTCTAACATAGCCCAAAACTCTATAATCTCAAAACAAATAGGGTCAACAAACCTCCTTCTAGTCAACACCCACCTCTAAAACTTCTTACACATCTAGAGAAAACTAGCACACATTTCTAGACCAAGATTTTATCCTCCATAATGTTGGGAACCAATACATCCTATAACCCATTTTAGGCTTGCTTTCACTTAAGCCAAAAATTAAGAAAATTGAGAGCACTCAAAAATATCCAATTTGACTTCAACATACCTTCAAACCACAAAACCACCTACAGCATGCTAAAATAAGGTCAACAAATCTTTCTATGTAAAAAGATAATCTTGACAACTCACAAATCCTCCTTTTCACTTGGAAACCTTCAATCTGACCCTCTTTAATGAAAACACCCTTACAAGACCACATGCTTCTTTAAACTAAGAAATTTCTTCAATGAAGCACAAAAAAGACATCTCTACTTCATAAGGACCTAGAATAGAGGAATAACCAATCCTTATCACATGACTAAAGAACCTTCTTCTTCTTCTTCTTCTTCTTCCTTTTTTTGAATTAAAAAACTTACTTGGCATCCATCTCTTCTTTGTCTTCCTTGATAATACACGATGAAAACATAGGTTCTTGACATATCTCTTTAGCTAATACCTTCTCCTCTTTGAAAGTAGACAACAAGAACTCTTGGAAATCATGAAAATCTTTACCTAAAAATTCTTCAACTATAATAAATAAACCATCAAATTGAGATCCTTATTTAATATTATCCTTGGCCTTGAATGTTATAACTGACTTAATTCTTGGATCATCTACCTTCTTATCCATTTGGGTAATATCAAGTGTCCTTGGAACTCTTAAGACACCTCTAAATCTGATTCCTTTTCTACATTATCATAAGTTTGATCCTTGAACTCAATATGACTAGCCTTCATTGCCTTAGGTTTCTACATCATGTTTTAACTTTGATATGCTTTCTAAGAGTCTCTCCCTTCTTTAGATGACTTTAGGGATTATCAAATTTACTAGCACAAAGTCTAGTAATATGACCTTTCTTATCACAAATGAAACAAATAACATCATTCATACCTTTTGATAGATTTGAACTATGATCAATATTTGGTCAAAAACTCCTATCATCACTCCATGAATGTCCATAATTTACTGCTTCCTTCTATAGTCCTTATCTCTATGACCATACTTATTACATTTATAACAATGACCATGGAATAAACTAAAATAACTTGAAGCATTTTGTTGTCTAACAAACCTTCTTGCATTGTTTTCAAAGCTTGCATTCTTCTTAGCTTACTCAGGATTTATATGTTCCTTTTCCATCTTATCCAACTTGTCTATTATTTGTTCATGCTCTACTCTCAAGGAATCAAGATTAGTCTTCAACTCATCATGCTCACCTTGCTTTGAACACACCTTGGTATTGGCTTCTTCTCACTGAGTCTAGAGACATCTGCACTCTTCTTCTCTTGATTTTAGGCTACCATTTAAAACCTCTAATTGACTTCTAAGATATTTTATCACCTCCTTATCCTCCTTGGCTTCTTTATCCATGTCATCCTTCAATCTACATGTTTTATATTAAATATCCTTGATCATAACCTTCCATTCTTGATTCTCTTTCTTCAATTACTTAGCCATCTTATGCTACTTAGGATCTCCTTCAAGTTTTTAAGATTCCTCCAAAATAGCTACTTTGATACCAATTTTGGGAGGTATAATATGAATGAGAGGGGGGTGAATCATTCAACCAATCTTTCACTTTTAGATCACTTATCATTTATTCATTGACATTCATGAATCAACACAATAAGCATATGCAACTAAATTAACATCAAAGCAAGGAGACCACATACAAAGTATGAATAAGAGAATCACATCATAACACAACATATAATGTGGGAAACCCTAATGGGGAATAAAAACCACTCTCAAGCCTTAAAACACATGGACTGATTATCCTATAATGTATTACAAACATGAGACTTTAGTAGAACACCCATTATACAAGGATCACCTACCCCTAGGATGGTCAAATCCTTCTAACTAGAATTTAGTGAAACACCTACTTCATAAGAATCACCTGCCCCTAGGATGGTCAAGTCCTTTTGACCTAAATTTAGTGAAACACCTATTTCATAAGGAGTACCTACCCATAAAGATGGTCAATTCCTTCTGACCTAGATGTTAAGCACCCTCCCAACACCTATGATATGAACATCTCCACCTTTGAATTGATGTCTTAAATACTTGATGATGGAATTATAATTTTTAATGCCTTTAAAACACCCTCTATCTCCTACAATCCTCTCACATAGTCATGCCATAATCTCTCTTCCTCTTCACTCAAACTACCCTCATATACACACTCAAACTTGTAAACCCTTCTTCTATTTACTTCTCTTCCCAATATTCAAACCTAAAAGGGCACTATTTTGACATCAAAAATATGACTTACAGGTCATACTCACAAACATCAATAATCTCTAATTTACAACCCATCCACTGGGCACACACCCTTTCTTATATCCTTCACTCCAAAATACTCACACATACCTCTCTTTCATAAGTCTTCAAACCTACAAGAGAATTTTTTATAACATAATAAATATGACATATAGCTCATACACATAGTCATCAACCTCTTCTATTGTTCAATCCATCCACTAGGCATCCTTACTCTCCTTCACCTCTCAACTCTATACTCTTCCTCCACTTAGAGTCCCTTCTCACAAGTCTAGAAATCACCACCTTTGATTTCACATTTTATAGAGCCATCATTATTATTATATTATAAGTTTGAAATAATAATTATCTTATCCCTTCAAACATTTTACATATCTCAATACTATCCACACAAGTCATCCATAATAACTATGATTCACACTTAAGTAGATACACCTTTCAAATAGGCCTTAGTAGCCCTTATAAGTCTCATAGAGACCTATTCACCCATTTATCACTCCATCAAGAAATTTAGAAACACAAGGCCACTTAAAAATGAATAGGTGCACTCAAAATGACCTCTTAGACATCTTAGAATGATTACAGTCATCATTACACACATCTACATATGCTCAATCTACTCAAACATTAGCCTAGTACACAAGAACACCATGAACGAACAAAAAATAAACTTCTAAGAATTTGTTCATACTAAACATGGATTATTCAAACATTTAAAATACATATAGATGATCCTATTGGAGTCTAAAACACTCTCTAATATCTTAGTCCCCTTCAAACATTTAAAGACAATTAGAACAACTCAAATATCTTTCTCTAGTCATTTACAAAACAGGGTTAGACACAGTAAAATTTGGATCTAAATAAATTTGATTATACAAACATTCATACCTTATAAATAGGTTCTCAATATGAACCTTGAAGTCCTCTACAACTTTTATTTTTACTGTACCTTTTGATTTGTCCTAAATCAAAAGTTATGACTCAAACACTATAGACTAGTTTTTCCCTTTGCTAAATTCAAATGCCAATGGTCACTGTTAAACATCAAAAACTTTACCATCATCCCATGCCATCACATTTATTGAATTAATACACATATTCAATCTTACTCAAAATTATCTTGATCTTTAACTATGCTAAATATCTATTAGTTTGACCTCATCTCATGCTCCTTGGGAACTTTGACCAAATGCACACTATTGATCTCCTCGGATTAGCCCGGTCTTTACCTTTACTCATTGTTAAACGTTAAGAAATTATCATCATCTCAATATTTCATAATTTTTTTGAAAAAATGTGCTCCATTAATCTCTTTGAGAGTATCCTAGACTTAAACCTACTTAAACATCAGATACTTTGACCTCTTTGACTCAACATGCATCATTGATTTGCATTTGTACGAACACCCACTCACCATTAGATTCTTATATGGTCCTAGTATTTAACTTTGTGTAAATTTGGATAAGTATGGGAACCTATTAAATATCCCTAGAGAGATAAATTTAAACCTTAATTAATTTTTATATGCTCAATAACATGTCCTAAAATTTAAACCATATGATCTTCTTTCATATGGGAATCCATCCATATATCAAGCTACTCCTGAAACCTTCATGCGTGTGAAATATGATGTCATAAAACTAATTTTATATACTTGAAATTATACATTAATATTATATTATTTTTTCACCATAGATCTGTGATGCAATTAAACACACACTATTAGATCTCCCTTTGTAAATTTGGCCAAGTATGGGAAAACATTGTAAACTGCATGGGAAGCCAACTTTGCATAGTTATATATTTTTCTCCTTTCAAATGCATGAAATGAAACTTGTACCATAGAAAATTGGTACTAATTTTATCACACCCATATCAAAAAATCCCCATGACTCATCCATATGTGTAAATGGTGACATCAACAAATTTCTTACTCATATTTTCCTATCATAAAACCAACTATGCCAAGATGAACATAATGAAGAACCAGATAAACACCATGCATTCCAATAATCATTACCTCATAAGACCTATTCAAAATTATCTTATCATCCATAACATTAATTATCTTCCTATCCAAGTGCATATTGAAGATCCATGCTTATATACTAGGCTACCAAGTATGTGCCAACACACTATTCACATGTTTGTCTTCTTTCCTTGACTTGAAACCACATCAACATGATAGATACAATATGATAAGCATCAAAAAATTCTTAACTTAGATCATATGCATCTGAATCCTACCTTGCACCACTTTAGGCTCAAACTCATCATGATCATAACATCACCACTTTGTCATTACCTTTGACATTAATGACAACACTTGACAACATTTATATGTGGTATTTATCCTTTATTTTTGTGAAATATTTTATGTCCATTATTTGTGTCATTTTTCATTTCCTCCTAATGTGGCTTTTATCCTTATTTTTTATGACATCTTATGTCCCTGTATGTGGTTTTTAGCCTATGTGTGAAACTAACAATTATGTTTACTGAGATTACTAACATTGAGTGGTAGCATGATCTATATCATGCACTATTACTATGTAATCATATTAAAATATACTTATACTACATGATTTATTTATGGAACTATATAGAAATGATGTTTTCATCACATGCTTTACATATGTTACACACATGCCTTGATTTATATATACATTACTATGATAACATATTATAGAAATGCTTGAATGATATTACATGATGATATATTTACACATGACATGAAATATTTAGTTTTTATTTTTGATATAATTGACTTAAAATATATATCACTAATAACAATTGTGGAATTATAGCATGATTGTCTTAGAGACGTAAAGCCTAAAAGAGTAGAAAATCATAGTAGATAATATGTTTCACAAATTTTAGAGATTGATGGTTCAAATATTAAATTGTTTTAGATACATGATATACATTTAAGTATTGATATATATTATAAGTGAATATACCATGCACATGTAATTTATTTATAGACACTTAAGTGCATATTCATACAGACTTGGGTGTATATTCATGGACACATGCATAATAGTTTATAGGAATAAAATTTCATAATTTTTACATACATTTATTTGAGATACAAGTTCTAAAATTCAACATATAAGGGCATAAAACTATATATAAATTGGTATATATTTAATATGGAATGATACTATTTCATGCGCATATACACAACAACACAATTAAATTTGATTAGAAAATGGTTTTCATTGCAATTAAAACCTATAAACATTGTGTACATGATGGGGGCATGAATATTTTTCATTCACTTATGATCATGAATTTTTATTTCTACATAGATCCAATTTGATAAAACTAAAGATAAACATTAAATTTGAATCTATATTCCATCTAGCGTGGTTGATTAAATTTTAAGCCAACCTTGCTTGATCAATTATCTCCTTTTACTTAAGTAGTGATATTTTTAATTTGAACCTATCCACATGGTTGTCTTTATCTTTTTTTATGAATATTTTTTTGGGTTATTAAATTATGTAATTTTGAACACATTCATGAGGGTTTGATCATTTTCTTTCTCAACTTAGGACCCTTCATAGTTACACAAGTTTGGGAAATGATCACCCTAACTCTCTAAAGATTTAGTGATGAAGCATCATCTCCAACAATATGCAAATGAAAATGGTTTGCACCAAATGTAGACACAAAAATATAGTAACAATTCATTATTTATGATAATTTTGACACATTTGAAACTAATTTAATTACACACATTACACAACTCTTACTCACCATTTCTCTAAGTCATTTATCTATATGCAAGTTTGACCATCTATTTTCCATTATTTATTACACATAAATTTTAATGTAAAATGCTCAATCCAATTTAAATCTCTCTCAAAATATATCCATAAAAGGGTATATGTCCTTGATCATTCTAGACAAGTCTACATTAGGAAAATAAGAGTGTTCTAATATTTTGTCCACATAGGTCAGCCACATCCTGCACCAAATAATGGCTAATATCTGAAATTCAAAACATCCTTTTGGGTATTCACACACATTTTATAAGGACAAAAAAATTATATTATAAAACTAATCACCTATAAATACATATCAATAATCATTCATTCTCCCCACTTGTTATTCACTTGGTTCAAGATTTTACATTTCTACACATTAAATAAATATGCAACGTTATTTCCAAATTAAATATCACATACAAGGTGTAGCCATAATATAATTGAATAGCCTTATAAATCATGTCAAGATATATAATTTTAAAGTATAAAATTCATTTTACATCTGCATACATATAGTCAAAGGATCAAGATTGCACATTCAAGGCTCTAGGTAGATGAAATATGTGGGCTTGATTCCCCCCCTTGGATTATTGGATACATAGGTAGTATTGAACCATAAATATGGTAATTAAGGTCAATTAATCTAATTATAGTCCATTATTTTAAAGTGGGTGCTCATATTATCATATTGTAGTTGGGGTTTCAAATAAAAGAGAAGAGAAACATTGTTTTTCAGTGTAGCACAACACACATTGTGATATGTCAAATTACATGGTTGATAAAGGTGCAAAAGGCACAATGATTAGTTTTATGTCAAAATAAATTAGGATAAATTTTTGGTTGATGAATTTTAGTTTACTAAAATGTTTTCCACTTTCATGTCTAAGAATATTCTCTAATTCTACCTATGATTTGTTAATTCTAGAAGCCTACTTTTTCAATATTTTCCTTAAGTCATTTATCACAATAAACTGAGATAAGTCCATAATCAATGTACTCAAATAAATTACACTTCCATCCAATTATAGTGGACCTATCCATATTTTATTTTTTATCATGCCCATGTTACTATACTTGTAAAGTAATCTCTTTCATTGATTTTCACTATTAATTAGTCAAAATAATCAATATAAATATGTGTGCAAGCTAAGTATATCTCTTCTTACTACTTTTTAATGATATTCTTTTTCTATATTTCACATTTTGTCAAAATCACAATTTTTAAATATTATACATATTTATAATTTTTATTTTCTCTATTTTTTCACCTATAATCATATATAATTTATTATATTTTATCAATAATAGGGTAAAACATATTGGTGAACACATACATTTTATTTCAAGAATTTCTCTTCCTTTTTTATATTTTTTTAGGGTTTCAGAATTCATGATGTCCAAACACTAAATATAATTTATCTTTAACCTTGGGGATTCATATTAAATTCTTTGTCTCCTTCACCAAAAAAATATTTATTAATCATTATTTTTGCATTGTTTGTTTTTAAATTTACTAACTGCAATGTTATGGTAGTTTTATAATGTATAGGAGTTATTGTTCTAGGTAAAATGATCTTTAGTTTTACCTAAGTAGTGGTGTAAGGGGTACTACTCAAATAATCACATCATGATATACATTGTAATTCTAGATTTTAGTTTTGAGACATAGTAGTCCTACAACCATTTAGTCTTGTAGTGCACTAGTAAGCAATTAGCCCTTGTAACTTACTCTCAATGTACCATAGATAAGGGATAGAGTAACTATAGGAATGGTGGAATACTATGAAGTCAATGCCTTCATTATCATGTTCACTATTTAAATCTTGGATTAGTATATCTAAGCTCCTACAAATCAAATAAATCCTACCTAGTTACAACCATTTATATCCTCTATTTTGTGGTATGATTGATTGTTTTGTAGCATTAAGCATAGTATTTATCATATATACTATAATGCAGGTTAAGTTTTTTAAATTTATTATATATATGAAATGTGTAATGGTGTTTATGCTTTATATTTAATATTATATAGCAATATTAGACCTTACACTTATGCTAATGAATGGATTAATGATAAAAATTTCACAATCTCTAATGTTGCTTACATAAATGAAGAGAATAATTATGATAGATATGACTATGATTATTCAAATGATTAGTACAATAGTGAAAAATATATCAAAAAATAAAATGATCATGCTAATCATAATTTTGAAAAACTAATTTCATTTATTCCTCCCTTTTAGTCCCTTTCCATAAATCAAAACATAAAGAACATACTAATAATAAATATCTTCTCTTTTTGGTCACTCAAATTTGGTCACAAATACTTGATTATGTTAGTTTTTTCCCTTATCATCTTCAATTGACTTTATCACTTAATTTAGACATATTTTCCCATTTCACCCTAGCCTAACACCTATATAGAGCTATTTATTTTATAAATTATTATTTTATACCTACAAAAAATTATAGTAGCTAGAAACACCCTTAAACATTTGTACAAATAGATATAAACCCAAAATTCACATGTTTACCTCTAATACAAATCTTTTAGTATGAGACACTAGCGGAAAACATTCTTGTCCTCTATAGGACATTTCTATCCGTGGTCTTATAACAATTAATTTTAAAATTTGACACCCTCCCTTACATTTTGATCCATGTTCTTAGGATTTTTAGAGTGTGATTTTCATTTTTGGATTTCTATAAAATCACATTTAAGTCAATTATTATATCAATTTTAAATTTCAATAAATAGGTAATTTACAATATTACACATTGAAAAAATATTCCATATTCTTCCCTATTTTGATTATAAGTGTTTAAAGTAGTTATTAGCTAAGTATAAATCCTATATTATAAAAGACAAAAAAAATCATGATCAAGTATTCAATCCTTATCTAAATACATTCATATAGTAAAATTAACATAATAAAAAAAACACTGTAAGTGTGAGAACTATGTGGGCTTGAATTCCTTCTTCAAAGTATTAGATATGTAGGTAGTGTTCAATAATCATGAGGGTGATTGGAGATAACCCAACCCATTAAATTCCCCCCCTTTTCTATTTATAGGTTTTCAATCATTATAATCCCTATTATGTTTGAAATTTGGATAAGTCATTTACAGGTTTCTCATGCACATTTGAAGGTGAAATATCCACATAAAAGCCTAATTTAAGTTGTTACAAATTATTATGATCTAAGTTCATAATTTTTAGGAAAATACATGATCAAAATTTTATAAACTATATTTGAGGTTGATCCTATCCAAATTTGGATGATCCTCTCCTTAATCAATTTTAAATCTAGAGTGTGGATAATTGAAAATTCAATCCTTGTTTGTCAATTTTAGTCTTCAGTCAATGTTACATAGTCATATTTTATATAGAAACAACTAGGTTTATTATTTTATTCATAGTTAGTATTATTTTAATCAATTTCACTTTTTGAATTCAATCTTTTACATTTATTCTACTTTTCTAAATATAATTTAAAACATTCTATATATTCTATTCAACTTATTTTAATTAAGGCTAATTCACCTATTAATTCAAAATATAATTAAAAACTCTTTTAATCTCTCAAAAGATTCAAAATGTTAAAAATAAATGGTTTGTACATCTTGTTTAACTTTTCAACTTTCTTTTAAATTACATCGTATTAATCAATAAAAACTACAAAATATTAGTCCTTGAAGAGACATATCAAATAATATAATTAAATGTGTTGATCCATCTCTCTCTATAAAATATAGATGATTTAGATGCACATGATATCCCACACTCTTTTTTAAACAAATATAATGATATATATGATTAAAATAATCTCTCTTCTCCCTTGGTCAAAATATCTATAGACATATATGCATGATTCACACATGTGATCTATAAGTGTAAATGAATAACAAAGAATAACATAATGATATCAAATCAATTGAACATAGTGACACATAGATTGGGTGAAAAAAACATTAAAAGGAGGTAAAAATTTGACAATAATTATTCAATATTGAAACAGCCCAATACATCAATTTATATTATTCTCACTCCTCAAATAAATTATTCACAAAAATTACTCTCAAACAATTATTTTCCACAAATAAATATAGTAATATTATTCACAAAAGATCATAAGAATCAATGTGTTTGATTGAAATTTACCAAAGGTATAATGTATTTAAATAATGGGGTTTGGAGGTGGACCATTGTAACCAACAAGTCCAACCTCTCCCCGAAGAACCAATGGTAAAATTTATTTACATGAGATTACCTCATGTTAATAAACTAAATATATATATTTATTAACCATATAGGTTAAGGGTAAAATCTCACTTAAAAATTATTTGTTCTAAAACTCCCCATTATTTTTAAGTGGGTATAAAAGCCATAGTAACCTTAAAGGAATTATACTATGTGCATAATTGAAGGATTTAAAAACCTTCATCATGCTAAACATCACCTTTTAAAATAAAAGGAAATTTAATCCATAAACTAATCAAAGTAAGTTAAGGCTAGCATGATCATGAGACTACATCTTATAGTTTCTCATGAATAATAAATCAAGAATATTTGGAGCCTTTTATAACATAAGGACCTACATTAAAAAATATGCTTTAATGTATCGCGGTATAAAATTAAAACTACCACATAAATTTTAATCAAATCACATAACTTCCTCATGAAGTTTATAATTCTTTACAATGAGAAGTATAGAGAATAAGAAGAAACACATGCCCATTAGGAAGTGGAATTTCCATGCACACTCCCCCTTAATGAAAAATTTGAGAGGCCAAATATTACATGAAATTGACAAAACTTGTTATCACCAAGTGATTTTGTGAAGATATCTCCCAATTATTCATACATAAGATATAACTATAGATCAATATCACCATTGAGGAATTTCTCTCAAATAAAATGCACATGAAACTAGATATGTTTAGTTCTTTGGTGTTGCACTAGAGTTTTTATCAGAGCTATACAAATTTGGTTATCATAATTAAGGATGATAATATGAGAACGTCCAAATGAAGTTCTCCCAACAACCTTCATAGCCACATGGTTTATTTCACATCTTTAATAACACTTCTATACTCTAATTTAATAGAAGAGATAGAGACAATAGGTTTCTTCTTGTTTCTCCAAGTGATAGTAGCTACACCAAAATTAAACACATATCCAAAATTAGATTTGATATCTATAGTACCACCAGCATGGTCAACACCACAATAACCATACAATTTAGCATTATCAATGGAAGAATAAAATAAACCAAAATTAATTATTCATTTTATATAATTAGAAATATATTTAGTTAATTACTAATGATCCAAATATGGATCATGCATAAATATAAAAGCAGCATGAATAACATATGAAATATTAGGCCTAGTAATGGTTAGATAAATCAAACTATCAAAAAGTTATATATATATATATATATATATATATATATATAATGCACAATTATAAAATATTTATTAGAAGTTAATATACCTGTACACTCAAATAGAAGAAACTACCATAAGAAATACCTGAGGCATTTAGACTCAATGAAATCCATGTTCCTTAAAAGAAATCTTGTAACCTTTTATCCTTATCCCTAGCATTCAATGACACTTTAAACATTGAGCATAAATTGGTTCCACAAGGTTATATAACAAGTCCTTTGCTTTCACTAGGTCAATCAATTGCTTATAATCAAATCCTAAAGATAAATCATGCTCTTCAAAATAATACACTATTGATCAATCCAATTACAAGTGACTTATATGGAAGCCCAAACCCAGTCCATAATCTAACACCCATGAACTACATGCCTAGTGGGTTATTTTATACTCCTCCCAATCATATTTTGCCTTAGGTAAAAAATCAATAACTAGTTACCATAGCATTTAACAACACTACTTCCATGACTAACACAAGCAATTACAATACTAATAGAAATCAATAGCATATCTCATTAATTCAAAACACTTAGACACCTATTAATAATGCTCACAATAAAGCACACTCTAGCATCCCTACATTTCAAAATGTTAGTGCACCTATGGCCAATCCTTAACCATAGGTAAGAAATATTCAACACACTAGTGTGAACCCCAAAGTAGTAATTTCTATAATATAGTTTAAATGATAACAAATTATATGGTGAATTTGCATAGACAAGTTCCACAAAACACCAACCAAAGTAAAAATAACCCACCACCAAGTAGAAATTTAAACTTCCAAATAAGTAACATATAGTGGAACATGAGGCATACCTAGCCCATTAAACAAAAAAATTATAATAACAACAAAAATGCTTCCAATGTAGTGAAATTTGTTGATTTATCATTATTTTCCTTGTATAGGATACACAATATAACTGACCATGCTGAATTTGATTATGTAGAGTTCATCTGTGCCTCAAATATCTTCCATAAATAGATGGATAACTTAGAACTAATACTTGCCCTTGATAATAAATATAACCAAGGTCAAGGTAACCCTAGTACAACTCTAGTATTAGAGACTTATGAGTTTTCATTCAAGAGTGACAATGAGCTAGGGGAAAATCTAGATGATGTACATGATTTTAAACACTTTTAAAGGGGAAATAATTATTAGTTGAGAAGCAAATTTCAAAACTTGTTAACTACTTCTACTCCTCCAAACAACACTCAAATTCTTCCTAATGAGAAATCAAGAGATAACCTATTCCCCCTACTATACCTACCATGTCATATTATCCTAAGAATAATTACACACCTCCATAGAGTGATAAATCTATAGATCCAAGTAAACATGGATACAAAATTAGAGAGAGAGAGAGAGAGAGAGAGAGAGAGAGAGAGAGAGAGAGAGAGAGAGAGAGAGAGAGAGAGAGATCATGCATGTTAATTTGAGTGGTGATTTAGTAACATGTAGAGATACAACATGAAAACTAAGGTATTACACCATGTCACTAGGGAGGGAGTTGATTATAGGGTTCAAAAATTTGTGTGGGGAAGAATACTCAATGTCACAATCCCATAAAAAACCAAACCATAAAATTTTAGGGTTTTTAGGGTTATGATCCATAGATTATAAAAATCAATCATATGCATGTATACAATGTACAATAAGTTTTTAAAATATATTACGTGATTTCTCTAACGTATTTATCATGGTAATTAAAGTAGAGCTCAATAGGTCCAACTATAGATGGATTTATAAAGTAGTTTGTACTTTAACCCTCATGACTTATTTACCACTATAATATGACATGGTTTAAATAGAGGGTAATCTTGAAAAGATCTAAAGATAACAAGATGACATTTCAAGATAAGTGATAATGATTTATTAGATATAAAATAAACTATAAAGTTTCTCATGAGAGTAAAAAGGATTAAAAAATTATGAGAGTAGCCTATAGATTATTCTAGACTGTAATTAACTAAGTCAAGACCTTACAACAATTCACTCAAATCAATAAATTTACTTATATTAATAGCTTCCACAATGAATTTTAAAAGTATTTAATATTAAAATACACTAGAAAATAAAACATATTATTGTTTCAAGGTTTCAATTAATGAGATTAGGATTAAGTGTGTTAATTCCCAAGTAGAAACAATCAAAAGTATGTTAGTCTAGTAACTATAGATGAGCATTTTCCAAATGGTCCTAAATATCTAAAAAACTTATGTAAATCCTTCCCAAAAAGAGGCAAAGTACCATATTTACAAAATCATAAATCAAACCATAGTCTTCATAAAATGCTATTAGATATTGTTTAATGAAAGCAATGATGATACCTTACACTTTATATACTATTTAAGAGTTACTTGTTCTACTGTAAACTTGGTCACACACAACTAAGTGTACACTTTTTAATCAATATAAATGTTTGTAATAAAAATTATTGTCATGGAATATATGGACTATAATTACTCTTTCGTGGTAATCCATTTTAATAATAAATTTTTTATTTTTAAACCACCAAATCATTTTCAAAACCCTCCTAAAATCTAACCTTAAGGTCATGATTATTCGATTAGGGTTGGTAGTGATTGCCTCTAAATTCAAATTTAACTTATAACATAAAACCAAATCAAGCCTAGTTCAACATGATAATCATGTGTCATTAACATAATACCATAACATAATCCTTATCTATAAGCACAATGCAACATAGTTAATAATTCATTTACATATTTTAGTATGATGAACTCGTGTCATAAGTTTAATTTAATAAATGTGTTAGTTCAAATCAAACTCAGCTATAACTCACACTTATAAGTGTTTATCTATGAGACACCAAAGAACCAAACATGTATGCCTTATCCTTAACCATAGCATAAAAAACTATAAGAATGATTCTATTGAATTTAAATGATTTAAGTGACATAATTAATCTCATCTTAGTCTCTTTGGAATATAATAAGCATCCCATTTAGTACAACCAACTATCCAAGTAACTCATACTCTCGGTACCATACATTATGGTTAATAAAATATCATTCCATCAACATTTTATTACTTATATAGACTTACTAATATGTTATATAGAAAGATAAAATTTAATAATAAGAGTGGCCTAAATTTCATTAGGGTTTCCCAATTAGGGAATCACCCCTTTCCATATGATACAACTTATTCATCCACACATTATGGTATGGATGAAGTCAGATTAACAAAAGATGGATAATATAATATAAGCATAAAATTATATATAAAAAACATCATAAGAATTTTATATAAATATACAAAATTCTAAGGCTATAGGCATAAATCAAATAAAATTCAAGGTATGCTACAATAGTAATACTTTTTCAAACATAGATTACCCAAGGAGTTCTCAAGATCAAATAATATAAAATGATTATTAACCAATTTTTAATTTAGGTGATAAAAATAAATTCATAATTATAATTCGATTTAAGAACTAAAATATATTTATACAAGGAAGATGCAAGACCATCAATGTGATAACTTATATAGTCATGCAATAAGCAAAAACATGCTAGATTAAATGCAGGTAGATTCTCCTCAATTCATGCTATAAATTTTCTTATTTAGAACATGAATGTAATTACCAATCCTTATTATTATTTCTAAACATAATCAAGAATTAAATCAAGACATAATGGAAACTAAAAGCATCCATGTTATCCTCAATACATGCCATAGTCATGCAACTCTTTTACTCATACAAAACATGAATGAAATTACCAAAATCCCACATAGTTAAGGATCACTCATTCTTATACTGAATCTAAGTATTCAAGTGAATTTTAACACAACTCAAAAATACAAGAGTGTGGTATTAGTAACAATGATTATTAAATAATAACTAAATTAAATAAATTTTCCATATTACATTTTACCAAGGAAGAACACAATATAATCACTAATTACTTATTTGCAATGGATTTTATATCCTATTACAATAATGGAAAAAAATACACTAAATAATTATATTGCAATGATAAGTCAGAATATTTATACATAATATAGTTACCAACTAATTGATAAGTCCTTAATTAATGAAAATAGATAATACATCACAAACCACTTTAAATATTGCTTAAGAAGGGTTTCAATTTTACCTAGTGCCTCTAGGGTCATTGACACTAAAATATCAAGGAAACCATTTTAAAAACTTAGAAACATCACCCATCTACTCAAACACTCATAAAATAATTATTCTTGTATGAAAAAAATAATAACAACGTGAAATTTGAGCCCATCCATATGGTGGTAGCCCTACCCACCCCAATCATCAGTCTAGGTGTTGCACTCAACATACCCACTCTCATTTTTTTTGAATAAGGGTCTATTTCAACTTGAAAGGAATGAGTTATGATGATGAAATCATTTATTTTTAGTCTTTAGTACTTAATAAGATAGGATTTCCCAAATCCCTTTTGTTTGGGTTTCTTGTTATGAATATGTTCATTATAATATTAAAGAAATCTCCATTTTCCTAGTTATCCAAGTTTTCATTTCTTATTTTATTTAGTCTAACATATTAATGGATTTCATAAGTTTCCTATGTATGTAGGTTATCCAAAGTTGCATCAGGTATATTTACCTTTAACATTTTGTTCTTCAACATTTCTAAAAGTATTTATGCCTTAGTGTATATTTTTACACTTTGATCTTCTAAAAATTGGTGCCACATAGAAATAACCCACTAACTTGAGACCATTTGGAAACTTATAAACATTTATAAGACTTGAAGGGAAAGCAAGGTGCTAGGATGATGACACATTTCATAATCCCATTCAATCAATGACTTATAGGATCAAAGTTTTAATATACATTAGATCTAAGACAGTAAAGTAGTGATAGCCATCTAGGTGTCATAATCCAAGTCACTTGACTAGATTAAAGTTTTAATATATATAAGTTATGGGCAAGCAAATAAACAACAACCACCCACATGTCACAATCCTATAAACATGCTGCCACTGAAATAGTCTATAAGGTTTTAAGTCTTTCAGGTGAATGGAGCATTGGGATGATGAAATGTGTCATCATGCGACTCACCTAGATCCTACACAAATATGAAAGATGGTAAAATACTCCCATGGAATGTGAGATCATGAAATTTTTCTAAGTGTCATAATCCCATAGGACCACAATAATAAAAGGTAAAGAGAAAGATAGAAATATAATGATAGGTAGAGGGATTGAAAAATTTCACCACATGTCCCTAAAATGACATGGTGGTTAGGTAATTAAGAGACAATATTTAACATCTCTACTAGTATCTAACTAAAAATACATAACTTTTTTTATCTAACACATATACCAAATACTGATTACACCATGATAATCTATATAGACCATAAGAAATACACCAGTCAATAACAGCAACAAGCATAATAGATCACATAATATTTATCTCTAATAACATGAGAGTACATGTCATAATGCGAATACAAAAATTAATTACATTAACTCAATTACAACTAAAAAAATTCTATAACCACCATTGTTGATTTACAATAAAAATTAATTACAACTCTTAATGAAATTGTTTTAATAAAAATTATAATATAATACAATGTACAAATAAGATACTTGTCTACCCCGAAGCATAGCTCCCAAACTTCAATTATCAGTGATAATATCAAGTGTCATCTCAATAAGTAGTACTACTATGGGGATGGAGAGCATCATCTAAGAAATTTTCCACACCAACCACATACCAATGATCCCTTGCATTATCCCAATAGATAATGGCCCTCCCTTCATGGATGGGTAGATAGTGATGGCACAAGAATCTAGAGAGACTAGCAAGTACCCGTGTGTTGTATGATTTATAGCTAAGTAAACATGTAGTGTATCATATAAAACTTGATCTATTGAAAAATATCGTACATACATGTAAATCATACTCATGAAATTAAAATTTCTCGCTAAGTATACTTTGATCCAAAGTTTTACAAATATTAATATAAAAGAGATCTATACATCTATCAATTTCATGCACACCACTTGATCAAATTGCCTTCATCTAACATTACAATTTCAATAAGTTAGTGAATTCTATCCCAATCCTTAATTCACATTAGAAATGTAGATTGGTTAAATAAAATTCAACCATAATATTAAACAACTTACATCCTACTAGTAAATGCATCATACAACACATTATACAAAAGAGTTATAATAGCATACATTTAGTCTATCAAACATATGCATGAATATTTATTTATATTTTATCCCATACTAGAAATAATTATTAAAAATATACCACCTACATAAACATATATTTAACTATATAATTCATATAATATAATTGGTTTCCAATTATATACACCCTATGACAACCCATATTACCACAGTCTAGTGTTTTAAGACTTAACTACTAGTTTTCCCAATCAATTATATGAATTAGTTTTAAATACATAGAAACACAATATATATATATATATATATATATATATATATATATATATATATATATATATATATATATATATATATATATATATATATATATCACGTAATCATTCACATAGAACACAATAATTATATATACATATTACATATATATATATATATGTATGTATATATGTATATATAATTATTGTGTTCTATGTGAATGATTACGTAATCATTCACACAAAACACAATAGCATACCAAAAAAGCATTTGATAAACTCTTAATGTGTGCATGCATGCATACACAAGTCTTACTAACTATAATAACACACACTATCCATAGTAATAATCAATATGTATATACTAAAATAGTTATATATGTGTGTGTGTGTGTGTGTGTGTGTGTGTGTGTGTGTGTGTGTGTGTGTGTGTGTGTGTGTGTGTGTGTGTGTGTGTGTGTGTGTGAGTGTGTGAGTTTAGTAATAATAACTATAGTAAGTACCACCTGGGTAAAACATACTTTTATAATGTAATAACCTATGATATCCCATACTATCATAGGTTCTCAACTACATAACAACACATAATGTAAACTTATGATTTTTAAGACTCAACCGATTCATCCAGATAATAACAAGAAAACAATAAATATTTATACCACCCAGGTATAATACATACAAGCTTATCAATATATCATGACATATAAACATGCATCACAATGCACCATTATGAACTAAGTATAACTAAGTATTTATAATAATACACTCATAGTATGTAATGCAAACAAGTATTCCATACTGAATACATATGACTAATAGTCATTCACATTTTAGTAGTGAGTTAGATAATTCATAAAACCATTATGAATTTTCATTCTAATTATTCAATTTCTACTAGGACACTATCTAATGATTATAGTTCTTAAAACTTAATGGCTTATACAATCATCTAATGAAATATAGGTATAATCTCTATATAATAGCACTTGCACATCCTAATGTGTATCACATGTAGGTAATATAATGTTATGTAGTTTATAAACCATGGTTTAGTGTTTTAAAAATGACTACCAAGCATAAAAATCAACAAATGAAGTAGTTATTAATACAGAGAACACGCTTGTATACATCAACTAGAAAACTAGAACTTCATTTTACCAAAACACAAGTAATCCAATTTCACAACTAGTTTATATTTTGGGTTACAAACAATCATTTTATAAACTATATTATTAAATTATTTAAATTTTTGTTTAATATTCTTCCCAATAATATTGACAAAGAAATCTACCCTAATTTTATAATTATGTAAATAGTCATAACTTAATACAATATCACATTACGTAGGATGAGTTTTCATATAACAAGGAATTTAAAAGTTCTTCTAGTTTTACCCAAAAAAAGAGGTAGCTATATTTTACCCATTTAACTCCATTTTCATATTCTCTTAGTCATGTTTACATATCCTCATAATGCTCCAATAAGTATATTTATCTAAAGTAGTTTTTACCCAAGTACACACATCGAGGTACTATTATATATTATTAGGCATGTTACACCCATTTTATGACATGCACTCTTGTTAATAACCTTGGTGTAATGTAGAATTCATTATAATGGGTTTCATACATCAAGAAATCCCAATACCCCACATGGTTATCTCATAATACCAAAATTATTATATTTACCTAAGGTACTATTACATCTAATTAAAAAAAATGTTTGTATGCCATTTCCACATACTTTCAAGTCAACCATCAATGACATGATATATGTGAATTAATAAACTTTGTTTTTAATTAAAAAAAATATGGTTTATATTTTATTTTTCCATCTCCTATATTTTAAAACTCTATTTTTCTAAATAAAAGCTTCCATGCACATTCAACTATTGAATCTCCCTTCTCAAATATTAATAACTAATGTTTCATATTTAATGACAAGGTCATAATTTATTTTAAATATTATGTTTATAAAATTTTAATTTTTTATAAAGTTATGATGCTATGAATATTCCTCCCAAATGTGTGCATCCTTAAAGAATTAATTTTGGTAAATAAAACACTATGCCACTTCAGTAGTTTCTAGCTATAACTATGTTATGATTTCCTACCTATTATGATGTCAGCTGAGCATTTACACTATCCAAAAAAAAAAAAACTCCTACTAATTTATGACATTACAAGTTTACATCACAAATAGATTATATCAATTATAATCAATTCAACTAGTCTAAAACATACAAGAATTTAATACAATGACCCATTATATGCTCTCGTAATAAAGATCAAATTACAAGTAGAGAGAGATACATTGAAATCCTTATATTGTTATATATTTTTCATGATTATGTCATGAAGGTGTCTTAGTGAGTGGATGAATTGCCTTGGTAGTCTACATAACAATGACAAAGTGTGAAATGTGCTTGTCTTAGTATGCTTGAAGTATGATTGATTGATCTTTAGCTTTTGCATTGTTAAAGATGTTGAGGGATGAGTATGGTGATTTTAGGATATGAAATATGTTCCTAATATTTTTTTTAATCTTTGAGTTATTATTTACATTAGTGGATTTCATTTGGTTGATCATTGTTATCATCTAGACATTTTGGGTCTAGTGGCAGAAAATCTGAGTAGGTAGTTTGATGACATCACCATTACCACGTGGGAATGAGTCAAGGGGATTTGGTCATATATATGTGATAATATTTATTTTTATTTAGTATATTAACTAAATATTAATTCATTCATCTAATCATGGTCAAAGATATGAGGGTACAAAGTTGGCTTCTCAATCAGAATTTAGTGTTTTCCCATACTTAGCCAAATTTGTATGTGGCTAGAAAGAGCCAAGTAAGCATGTTGATAAGGTTATAATTTTAATTCATAGAGGTTTTAAGAAAAAATTATCATATGGGTTTTTTCATTTTTTTTCCTATTTTATTTATTCTAAATTTTAGATCATGTGATGAAGTGCATCAATATACATATGCAAAGTTGGGCTCCCAGGCAGTTTGATTGTGTTTTTCCATACTTAGCCAAATTTGCATATGATAATAAAATATAATTATAAATTTTGATGATTTTATATCTTACATGTATGAATGTGTCAATATAAATTGATCATATGTGTTTGTTCAATTTTGATCCTAGTTGATTTATTCTAAAATTCAGATCATGAGATGAAGCACGTCAAAAGATATGCTTATTCAAAGTTGGCCTCCCAAGCATTATTTTGACATATTTGGCTCTATGATATAATATTTTTAGAATAAATTTAAATGGTTTTATATCTCTCATGAATGAAGGTTTTAGGAGCAGTTTGATACATGGTTGTATTCCTCTTTGAAACGAGAACATATGGTACAATTTATGGGACATGAAATTGATCACAACAAAAGATATATCTATCCAAATTTGGCCTTGTATGAATATTAAAAGGGTCCCCATAATTATTCATTTATGCACAATTTAAATTTTGATAAAGATAGATGGAGTGTGTTTTCTCTAAGATGTTAGGAAGCAATGAGATGAGGACAGGTGCACGATGTTTAACATTGAGTAGAGAAAAGATTGAAATTATTATAAGGATAAATGATGAGAAAGAGATTATATAGATATATATAAATGGTGTGTATTTAATTAAAGAGGTGAAATTGACATTTGTTTATAATTTTAAAGACCAATCTACATACAGGAGATCAACAGTGCATGATGAGTCAACATTGCAAGATTGCACAAGATGAAATCAAAGTGACTGAGGTTTAATTATTGAGTATTGGTACCTATGTGTTAAATTTTGGAAGATATAAATGGTTTATAATTTATATAATATGAGATTACATGAGATGTGAGAAAAGTGGTCAAACTTTAACTGTGACCATTTATATTTGAATATTTGAATTTAGGAAGGAAAGACTAGTGTTTAGTTTTTGGGTCATGTCTTTCAATCCTGAATAAATTTTACCATGAAATACAAATAAAAGTGGTATATAAATCCATGATGCATATAATTAACCTAATTTTAATATTTGGAAGTGTGTACATTCAAATATATTAATGTTCCAAGTTGATTGTGTGTTTGTTCTTATTTTGCAAGTGACCTAAGAAGAGTATTTGAGCTTGTTTTGATATCTCTTGGTGAATTAGCTTTTTGGTAGTGTTTTAGAATCCATGAAGATGATAAATGTTCATTTTAAATGTTTTAATATTTTTATTTAGTATGACCAATGTTTTATAATGTGACTGTGTATTCATTCATGGTGACTGTGTGTACAAAATGTTGTTTAAGATAATTATACTTAAACAAAAGGGTTTTATGTTGGTTTTTGGAACTTAAGAAGGACCTATAGATCATATGGAATTGGTCCATTCTTTTTATAATGGCTATATTTTATTTTTTTTGGATGAAGTGATAAAGGAGTGAATTGGTTCACATGAAACCTATAAGGGTTGCAAGGGCCTTATTAAAAGTGTAGTTCCTTAAGGGTGACCCATAGATGCATGGATAACCTATGAAGATTGTATTGGGATGTGCATAGATGAGATATATGTCTTAAGGGTTAAGGAATGCCTAATGGCTGACCAAGATATTGATAATCATGAATGCATTATACATAGTGAAACCAAATGTGATGGTTTCTAGACTTATAAGACTTGGATGAGGGAGTGAAAATGTGGAACCAAGTGAAGGTAAGAAAATTTGAAAGAGAAGGTATAGGTTATTAAGGATTACAAAATATTTAAGAGGATCATACATGCTTGTCTGATTAAGTTAGTGTAGGAGGACATACAAGACATTGGACCTAATGAGCCTAAAGGAGGCAAAATGAGCAAGTTGCTCAAGAGGCTATTTGATAGAGTATATTGTGAGTGATGGAAAGTGAAGACTATATGAGCTTGGTGGTTGATTGTAGAGATAGATCAAAGTGGGGAATATGTGCATTACCATCCTATCATGTTTCTATTATTATGATAGAGTTATTGCAAGTGTGCTAAAGTGAGTATCAGAGAAGGATTGAAGAGTGGGGATATTTGGGATATGTAATGTGTCCTAATTGATATTTATGTGTTGGTTAAAGTATGTAATGTGATTTGATCAACATGGATTTTTTTGGTGACAAAGTTGTTGATAAGAAGTGTAGAGTGGTCTAAAAGCTGCTTTGGATACATTGAGTGTGCAAAGGTGAAGAGAGCTTATATACTTTATATCTCCATCAAGTTGGTAGGAAATCAATGTTGATGATATGTGTTCATAGGTATTGTTTTGGGTGATCAACATCTAAGGGGGTTATTTCCTCCTTGCAAGGTGAAACTTGCTAAGAGTTTAGTTGTTGTGGGTGCTCAGCTAGATAGGTGTGGTAGCTCCTTGTGGGATTATAGTCTCACTAAAATAAGGGATGGTAGTTATTTGATCATTTTTAAATGGTCAAAATTAGATATTGTTATTATAGGATAGTATTCCAATTGTAGGTTGCAGTGAGTTTTACTCCCCAAGAAGGTTTCCCACGTATGTCATGTGTTATGTGATTGATCTAGCATTATCTTGTTTATTCATTTCTATGAATGATGTGTATGCCTCATGAATGTTCATATTGACTGATTAAGAGTTTGGAAGGATTGAAATTGAAGTTGAAATATATGGGTTCACTGATTCAGCCCTCCCTCTTAGTGATTGTACCTTTAACAATTGTCGAGGTTCATACGTTACTAATAAATTTATAATAGGTGAATGCATAGGGTACCAACATTAATATTTTATATATGAGGATATGTTATAAAATTTAGATAATTATAGATATCCACACTCAACAAAATATAAACCAAACTCCATAACCTCTACATAGCAGGATAAGTAAATTATTTGAGAATAATCAATCTAGATTATTATATAACTATGATTAATATATTTACTCCCAATAATTGTATAGAGTTATGGTTATAACTAATACAATATCCTCCTAGTAATAAGCAATCTCTTAATTTACTAGCCTAATAATTACATAAACAATGGCCTTCATGATAATTTTAGTTACAGCCAACTCAGATTGTAATAACACTTAATAAATACATACATAAATGATTCACAAAAATACCAAATCACCCCAATAATTGCACTTAATATATATACATAAATGATTTCAAAATCACCAAATCACCTCAATATAATTGCAGACTTCCATTCCTTAGACCAATTCCTTGTATAAATAATAAATAGCACTCATAATCAAGAAATAAAAGTTTTGGTGACTCTAAAATATATAGCTTCTCCTTGTTTCTTAGTCATTTGTATGGGTAACATTATTTGTTCCACTTTATATTCTAGGAATGAATAGAATGACTTCCACTTAATCCTAAAATAGTTCATAAACCTCATTCCCAATTACATCTACATGTATGAATAATATGCAACAATTTAAAGTTAATTAAGAGGCATGAATAATTTTCTATGATTTACATGGTTTGCTTAAACTAGAAATGGTTAACCCAAAAATTCTCTCCATCAACTATCAATTATAGGCAAAAATAATATATATTTTAGTGTTCATTATCGTTTCTACAATGTAGCAATTGTTATGAGACTAAAATATACATAATCATATTCAAAAATCAAAATGTGTATAATGAAATCACTAACTGGGAATCACTGTCATCTTGTAATCATAGATTGAAACTTAAAGTGTTACTTACCTAGCAAAAACATTCACTTGTTCTTCTCCTAACTTCCATGCCCCTTTCCCTTTCTTCTCTTCTATGCCATACGTTTTTCTCTCTCCTCATATTGGATATAAATATACTATTTCAAAAATAATTTTTTTTTAAACCTATCTTTTATTTTATAACTTTCTCTTTTTCTAAATTATGAGTTTTTTTCCTCCTTTTTGTTTTATCTTTTTATGTTTGCTAATTTTAAGATCTTTAATTCTTTCTTTTTTTCCAAATTTTTAATTTATTTTTCTTTTCTTTTTTTTCACTAATTTCAATGTTTTTCTCTTTTTCTCATTTAAAAAAAATAATTCCCTTTTAATATTTTAATATGAAATTTCAATTTCATAGTAAATCAATTTAACATTTAATTATGCTTTAACAATTTAATGCTAAAATCATGAATAATTACCTATATTAAATTTTACCTTTATTGAATTTTCCTCTATGCCTATTAATGACATATTAGGATTAACACACAAGGGAATTTATTCCTATAATTTACCTACTCAATCAATCAAAGAAAATAAAAATTTAAATAAACACCAAAACAATCATTTTTAAATGCATTTTCTACCATGACTAATTATTGTGGTGTATCTAGGCTTTCACTAGTTATCTATTGACTAGTGATGTCTCCATCTACATCATCCTCTCTAATGATGCTCTCCCTACAGTAAGTTCACGGGAAATATTATCTTGCATCCACCTCACAACACATAGGTAATTAGATTTTTTCACAAGATAATCATAAGCAACAATATATAACTAAATCAATACATTAATATGCTTAAAAATGAAAATGCATACAACATATAGTTCAATATAATAAATCATGTATTATCATCTAAATAAGCAATATTATATTATCCCAAATAACATAAATGTCAAGCTTAGTTATAAATATAACCATATCTAAATTTGTTAATTATAGATATCCATGAAAATTATAGCAAATTTGTCTGGTAAAGAATCATGATGTAACATCTTTCCCCCTTAAATCTATTCATCATCCCTGATGACTCTTATTAAAATATAAGTTCTTAATCAAAAAAATTTCTTATAATATTAATAACATGATATACAATGTTAAACTAAATAAATAATTGGGAAATTACCTATGGAACTCATCATAATTCCTTTAAGTTACACTATTCCTAGCATATTGGTCCTACAAGAACCTACTCATTGACATCTCAAAATTAATCAAACATGGTTGAAAATATTATTTGCTTTGATTGATTCTATCACGACCATCTCAGAGTCTAGAATCACCAAGACATGTCTATATACTATAGGACTGGCCACTTCTATTACCTTGAAGTGTCCCGCATGTCTTAATGAAAAATTAACTAATTTTCTAAGAGCACACAAGATAATCATGCAAGCCAAAATAAATGACCATGGAGAGTTCCAAAAAATCTTCTATCCCACAACACATCTCCATAACCTAGAGAGTGTTTTTCTCATTTTGGAGAAAAATAATTAGGGAATATAGTAAGAATAATTTGTAAAAGTTAATACTATCTCTACTCCATGTATCTCTAGATAATTATAACTTGCCAATACTATCATTTACTCAATCATAATTCTTGACAAGTATGATGATGAATAGGAATGGTAAATATAAGTATACAAAAATCATGGAATACTCATCCATATGGAATCTCTATCCATCGTATATATGTGTATGGCCATATGACTGAATATGACAAGTTCCACTTATCAAATCCTAGATTTGACAACTCCGTATGTTTATCCAACTCAATACCAACAATCTAAGTTAATGTAAGGCTAATTAGGATACCATCCTATCTCTTACAACTCACATTCCCAATTCACCACTCTTCCCTTAGGTCTTTATGAGCTAATGATCTTAAAATGTGCATAATGTTTCAAATAATCACAATTTTATGCTATCAAATCATTAAAAGCAAATATGTATGCTAAATTATTCTATATGTATCCTCATACACATAAAATAAGTTGTATAATCAATTTGTAATCATATTAAGTTAATACTAAAACATACTAGTATCATATTTCACAACTTAACCTATTCTATTTTGTTCATGATTAAGAGAATATAATGTTATAATTAACATAACATACATAGGCCAAGAATCAAATCATTATTTTAACCTTATATGTGAATAAACAAAATAATATCTTCTTAATTTCTCAACACTACCTACTTACCAAATCTTGTAAGTATGGTATCTCAATCTATTTTCACAACCATCAGAGAGATATGCCAATCTAAAGATGTGTTTGTCCATCCAATCTTAAAACTAATCTCTCACCAAGATTAGAAAACATTCTAACACAAATTTTAATAAATTACAATCAAACAACACAAAAAATAATTCCTATTTAATAAAATACTAAATCAACATTAAGCATATACGACTCCTTTCAACAACATCATAATAATGTCAAAAGAAAATAAGATAGTAAAAATTCACCTCTATGCTAACTTAAAGAGATGACACTTCTTATTAAACCCCATATATTAAGATTGCAAATTCCATAAACAAAGTCCTAACACAAAGGAATTATCAAACAATACAACAATACTCTACTAAGAAGATTTCCACCACCCTAGGTGGTACTAAAAGAAAACAATTATGATACCACATGTAACATCCCTTTTGGGATCTAACTAGACATACGCAATTTTTTATTTATTTAACATATATACCAAATATTTATTACACCATGAGAATATATAGAGATCATAATAAATACACAAGGTGTTAATAAAAACAAGCATAATACATCACATAATACTGATCTCTAATATCATGAGAGTACATGCCATAATGTGAATATAGAAGGTAATTACATTAACTCAACTATAACTAAAACAAGTCTATAGCCACTGCTATTAATTTATAATAACAAGTAATTAAAACTCTTCATGACAATTTTATAATAGTAAGTAAAATATAATACAATGTACAAATAAGATACTTGGCTACCTTGGAGCATAGTTCCCAAACTTCAAGTATCTATGGCAATCTCAAGTGTTGTCTCAATAAGTAGTACTATTGTGTGGAGGGAGAGCATCATCCAAGCACTTTTTCACACTAACCATGGACCAATGATCCCCTGTACTATCCCTATTTAAAAATAATTTTTAGTTTTTAAGGATCTTAGGAAAGAAAAGAAACTTGATACGGGTGTGGTTGAGAAACCTATTTGGTTGTGCACACATTGAATCAGAAGATGTGAAGAGATACTCTTTGTCTTGGGAGGAATACCTATAGATAAGAAAGAACTAAGTCAAACTTGTTCATTAGATAGATAGTAAGGTGGATTACCTAGCAAGAGCTTCCTTAAGGGATGCCAATCCACCTATTTGAAACAATTAAGTTGATAAAATTGGAAAGAAGATACTTGCATCGATAATAAAATATTACTAAAATTGAGTACAATAAAAGTTTATTTAGAAAAGAGACTAGAAATGATATAATTAGTGATAAATTGATTAGTACTAGTGCTAACAGGTTAGTTACTAGTGCTTGCGAATACGTAGGGACATAAAAAAGTGAATTTGGTTGGGTATAAGAGGGTCAAATTAGCTTGCTTATTTTTGGTGCTACATTTAAGCATCATTAGTCATGCAACCATCATTGTTTAAGGGTAACAATCACCAATTTAAAGTAACTATCACCATTTAGGTAACCATCACTATTTGCCTATTAGTGAATCTAGAACTAAAACTAGGGTTTGGGTTTACTGATTGATGGGATCTACAAACTGGATTTTGGGAGATAGTTTAGGATTGGAATGAAAACCTGGTAAGAGAATATAATAAAATTAATACTTGTCTTACCAAAAATTAGTTGGTGGGTGATTGATGTATATTTGCCTATTGGTGGAAACTAGGTTGATTTTAGTAGTGTAATAGTACTTGGGAGATTAGTAGAGGGTTGATGGTAAGTAGGCTCCCTATGTGATGGCTTATATCACTTGATAATGTGAATTGACCTAATTGACCTAAAAAAAAGAGATTTTAGATACAAAGAGCTATTGATAATAATTGTAAATGGTTTAACCTCCTAGCCCTCTCTCTCTTATAGGCACAAGTAAGAGGTGGAAGTGGTTGTCCAAACTAGACTTGAAGAAGGATTCTAAATATAAGTCATCCATATAAATGTCTCACAACTAGATTTAGACTATTGTATTTAGAAAACCAAGGTGGTAGTTTACATGTAGGTTGCATGTTGATTCTAGGCTATCCAACATGATCATCACTAGTTAGGGTGACCATCACCACCCATTGTGACCATCACCGATCAAGGACCTAGGAAAAAGATAGGTTAAAATGGGTGAAAATATGAGTTAATCTACACAAGTAACTAAATTTACTCTAGATTAGGTAAGTAGGGTAGGCTAGGTAGGTTTATCAAACTTATAGGTGTAGTCAATAGAGGTTTAAGAGAAACCAAAGATATTGCGATGACTAAGAGTATGTGAATGATTATAAAAACAAAAATGGATATTGGATCTAGATCTACTTGCCCCAAGAAGGAGGAGGTATTTTAGGTAATCATCACTGGTTACCTGTCAGTAAATCTAGAACTAAAACTGGGGTTTGGGTTTGTTGATTGATGGGATCTAGAAAGTGGATTCTAGGAGATAACTTAGGCTTGGAACAAAAACCTAGTAAAAGAATACAAGAAAATGAATACTTGTCTTACCAAAAATTAGTTGGTGGGTGGTTGATGTATATTTGCATGTTGGTGGAATTTGGGTTGATTTTGGTAGTGTAATAGTACTTGGGAGCTTATTAGAGGGTTGATGGCAAGTAGGCTCCCTATTTGATAGTTAATAGCACTTGATAATGTAGATTGACTTGATTGACCTACAAAAAGAGATTCTAGATACAAAGAGCTCTTGATAACAATTATAGATGGTTTGACCTCCTTAGACTTTCTCTTTTATAGGCACAAGTAAGAGGTGGAAGTGGTTATTCAAACTAGACTTGAATAAGAATTCTAAATATAAGTCATCCATGAAAAGGGCTTGCAACTAGATTTAGACTACCATATTTAGAAAATCAAGGTAGTGGTTTGCATTTAGGTTGCATGCTAAGTCTAGGCTATCTAACATGATCATCACTAGTTAGGGTGACCATCGTTGGTCACCCTAACCATCACCGATTGAGGACCTAGGAAAAAGATAGGTTAAAATTGGTTAAAAGGTGAGTTAAGCTAGACAAGTGACTAACTTGACTCTAGATTAGGTAAGTAGGTTAGGCTAGGTAAGTTTGTCAAACTTATAGGTGTATTTGATAGAGGTTCAAGAGAAACCAAATTTATTGCAATGACTAAGACCATGTGTGTGGTTTTCTAGTGTCTATATTTTGCCCCTTTTTTATGTGGCTTGCATGAATGAGTAGAAAAAAAATGGAGACTAACTCTAGATCTGCTTGCCCCAAGAGTAAGATGAGGTATTTACCCCTCAAATCGAGGGATGGTGAGGTAAAATACAAGTGGGTATATATTTGATAATAGGTAGATGGTAGATCATGAGGTAGGTGATAAAAATAATGATTGGGTATGTGAGATGCAAACTTGCACACAAAATGTGACAAAATGGTGTGATAGTTGAGATCATGCAAGAGACTAAAATTGCTAATGTTGGTAAAAAGTAAGGGGTTGTGCTAAGGAAAACAAGTGAAAAGTGAACTATGTGACGCCTAAAGGCATGGTAGTTGGGAACACTCATAAATTCCAATCTCCTAAGTAAGTTTTGTGTTCTTGATGGGTATCTAAGGCAAGAAACACTCTTAAGGAAAATGAAAATGGGTCAAGTGTCATGAGTATCCAAGGTAGGAAGTTCTCTCATTGAGATAAAAGTTGGTCAATGTGCATGAGGTGGCACAAAATATAAAAGGTCAACATGGAAATGTTATCACTATTGTCAAGGGACCAAGCATAAAAGTGTTGTAAACTTGCATGCCAGATAGGCCAAAATAAACCAACAATAAGGTGACAAGGTTGTTGGGTTGGTGGTCATGGTTGAGATGACTTCATGTGAATAAGGCACATGGATAGTATCCACATAGTTATGTGGATGAAATATCCAAAAAAACTTCAATCTAAATGTAGTTCTTCCCATGTGGGAAAGATATGGCTGAGCAACTAGGTTAGTTGTTGGTAGGTGTTTAAAAAGTAATGTAGAGACCCTGACTAGTGATGGTTAGGGGAGTGCCCAAAGGTTTGATTGGAACTGATCACCCTGACCAATGATGGTCAGGGTAAAATCCTAAAATTCACTAGAGTAAAAGTAAAAAGTGAGTGTCATTTTCACTCATTAGACTTTTGTGCTTTTGCTCTAGTGAATTGTGGTGATTTGTGCACATGGTGGGTTGAGGGTTGTTGAGGTGGAAGCAAGCTAGTGGTGTATTTGATGAGCAAGGATCAAAAGGATGGAGGTAGGTCAAGGACATGGTGGAGTGGTTGGATGAGGCTTGTGGCCATAGTAGTGCTCCTAAAACAAGGTAGGGGATGTGTCAAAATTAATAGTTAGGGTAGGGTTTAGAATTGTTTAGGGATTGTGCTATTTTAGGCTTGCTATGGAAACCATAGGTGGGGTTTTAAGAACAAATATTACTATGTATTATGTTTTTAAGAGTTTTTAGATGCTTGTTTTGGTGAAATTAGGATGTATAGGGTTTGAGTCTTTACTGCTAGGGTAGAGACAATGACTAATGATAGTTTAACTTGACCATTGTCAGTTGACCCTAAGGGGATAACCATTCCTAGGTTATCAATGATGGTTCAACTTGACTGTCACTAGTCGATCCTAAGGGGATAACCATCCCTAGGTTACTAGTGATGGTTAAGGAATTGTCGATGGTTGAGGGTATGGGTTTAGGATTTTTGAATGCTGGAATTTATGAGGTAATTTTTGTATTATGTTACTTATGTAGAGGTGTAAAAAGGTGTGTTTTTGGGGAGTGGGTTGGATTGGTAGTTGAGTGTTATATATTTACTTAAATAGGGTAGGTAGGTAGTTGGTTTAGGGGGATGGAGTAAAATAAAAATGGGGTAGGGTATGGGTAGGTTCAAAGTCAGTAGTTAGTGTTAGGTGAAACACTAAAATATAATGTTGTATGTTATACTTATAGGCTAGAGAGTAGATTAGGCTAAGAGACCGAGTGTCAATACTCTTTGTTGAGGTCTAAGATGCCATGACTATAGAGGAGTGGTGGCACATGGAGGATGTGGGCTTAGGTGTGATGTGACATTATCAACATCTACCATGAGACTTTATGATGATTGTCATGCTCATCAAGAGATGGGACCCCATGAAGAACACATTTTGGCTATTAACTAGAGAGATCACCATCTTATTAGAGGATGTCATAGGATCACATGTCTAGTGATTTAAGGAGAGGAAATATATAAGATAGAGGGAAAGGAGGTAGATGACCTAATGGATATGATCTATGGTGATGATCATACTCAGGCACAATACCATGTAAGCAGGTTAGGCTATGACCCATTATAATAGATGGCTCCAGTAAATAGATGCCTAATGATGATGATGATTATGATGATGATGGTGTTGATGGCCTTTATGCTACCTGACTCAGTTAGGTGGTGGTTTTTTATGGCTTTATTAGGTGTGTTAGTTGAGATGTTATTGGGGAGGACTTTATTTGGTTGGGCCCCAGTCTTATTAGTATAGATATACCAAGAGCTATAGGGTTTTAGACACCATTGGTGGTACAAGATTAGTATCATCTTTGTTCTTCATTTTAGGGCCTTTGAGCACATTTGGGTACTGAGACCCTTAGGATTATTGATAGAGGGTTATCTCTTGATGGATTATATAGTGGGATACTTATGATGGAGGAGAGGTAGATCTATGATAGGGGTAGGTGAAGCATTGAGTGGTTTCAAGGAGAATTAGATGTCTTGGTAGTTGGGGATGTGATATGAAGGTCCTACATCAGGTTGCCATAGTGGGTAGGGCTCAGATATCAAAACTTAGGTTTTTAGAGTTAGTAGTGGATATACAACCATAGGGAGGGTGAAGATGAGTTTCTCCCATTTGATCATGTGTAGAGATAGTTTGGGCTTGTTCAAGGGATCCCACCCTAGGTATAGGAGAGAGGAGGTGGAGTTTACATTACCCACATCCTAGAGATAGGAGGTTATGCCTAATTTTGAGGAGTTACCAGCAAAAGATCCTATTAATGATGTAGGCATTGATGATAGTTATGCAGCTTGGTACTAGGGTAGGTATGTTATGGTAGACTTTGGATGGGGTGATGGGGGTCAATATCCCATTGATGTAGATCCATCCTAGGCACTAACTCAAGCTTAGGGATATGGATAGGTAGTAATAACACTTATGATAGCATAAGACCAGGTGATTAGTTTATAGGGATAAGTGGCTACATTATAGAGATAGGTGGCCACACTATAGGGATAGGTGGTCACCCTATAGGGGTAGGTGTAGTCTTTGATAGTTGAGAGAGACCAAGCATAGGCTTCCCTTGCCATGGTTACAAGTGAGCTAGATGTCGTGAAGGCATCTATTGCATGGATAGGGGCAGCTATAAGAACACCCAGTTTAGTGCATATAACATGATACTTAGCCATTATATGGGAGCTTAGATATTATGAGTCCATGGTGCTAGATCAATTTCCCCAGGCCATGAGATATGTATAGTATATATCTGGTTTGGCCAATAAGGAAATAACAACATCAGCTACTCTTGGCCAGTGGGCAGCCATGGTTGGATAGGTAGGGGCTTCAGGGGACCAACACTAGGTATAGGTATAGGTGCAAGACTAGATGAGGCCAATAGTAGTCGTACAAGGCTAGTTGGGGCTAATGGGGTCCATGATTATGCTTAGATATGTGATTTTGGTATATTATCTTGATACTAGTCTACACACTGATGTAACAAGATGTATATTCTATTGAGAGAGAGTATGATATATTGCTACATGTATTATTTTTGACTATTTTATGTATGAAATTTGATGTTTTATATATGATCGATGTCTATATTTTATGTGATGTTCATGTTTTTGATTCATGGTTATTGTTATTTGACTCAGTAGTTTAGGCATGTGATGTTTAGAAAGTTGAATTATGATGTTTTAATTCTACTCATGGTTATGATAGGATATGTTATGGATGGATACATGTTATGGCTCATGCTTATGGTTATATGGATTGAATGGTGAATGGTATATTCTATGATGTTTTTCTCATTAATTTGGTTCATGGTGTAAGAACATGTTTAGAGGCTTACATGATGTGATGGATAGGTTAATGTTTATGGTTGCTTGTTATATGTTTACATTATGCTTGGCTCATTTATAGATATATGTTGTTATACTTATTAATATTGTTTGTGATGTTTATGCTTTTGGTATGATAAATGTTATTCATATTGGTATAAGTAGGACTACATAAACTAATACAAGATGAGAAAAGGAACACACTACCTTTTTTAGTGGTAAGGACTGACATGAAACCTAGAAGTTGGATTGGCTTATTGAAAATAAGCCTTTTGGATACTTTGAATTAGCATGATTAAGGTGATAAATAGGTATCTCAATCATATTGTATCAAGTAAGCTCATAGTCCCATGCATATGATATGTGGAGGGATAGTGGGTGAAACTAGAACCGTTAGTGAGGCTAGTATTTCTTTTTCTATAGGTATCCAAAGAGGTCATATAAATAAGCCTATGTCCATATATAAAGTGTAGAATAATTGATGCAAGAAGCCTATCAAGGAGAGCCAATTATAGCTTGCTAGATTTATTGTTACTTATGAGAGCCAATTGTGGCATCAAAAAAATTTTGATTTTACTTTTTGCTTTTGATAATTTCTTTTGCCTTTTGATTTTTATTTTGCTTGAGGGTTTGGGAAGTTGATCAATGTAGGAAGATTCTAAGAAATTACTAGCTTTGACTAATTATTTATCCATCCATCCTTCAGGGGAGTGGTATAAATTTGTATGGTTAGTTTAAATGTTTTTGATAACTGCCCTTCAAGGGAGCAGTCCACCTTACCTTTTATAATTTTAGAATAAGTTTTTAATAGTTGTCCTTCAAGGGAGAAATGTATGGATGCTAAGGATGACCCATGATTTGTTTTTTCTATTTTGATATTTCTATTGCTATTGCTTGGATTTGTTTGACATATAATTTCTCATACATGCTCAATGGATTAACTTTATGAAGACAAAACTAAGTTGATATGATAGTTCAGTAGGATAAAAAGAGGTATAGGTGGAAAAAACCATAAGATCCTATCTCAAAGAGATGGGAAGTAATATGAGAGTCATGTCATGGATAAATCTATAGTATCTATAGTTTAATTTTAGGCTATAATTGTGATGGATAATCACATGATTCAATTGTAGTCGATTGCCCCTAAAAGGAGGGAAATGAATGTGGTTTCAATGGATGAGCTTAAATTAGACAAATAGGGATTGGTGATCCCTATTTAAAAATAAAAGGGACATAAATGCGAAGCATTGAGGGGATCAAGTTTTAGTTTGCCTTTGAGAGAGGATAAATGATAAGTTCCTAATCCATACTTATGGGTAATGATGTAGGGTCTAAGCCAATTGAAATCAAATTTACCCCTTTTGATTTTATCCATATTAGTTACATGTTGGTTTTCCTTGAGGAAAAGATCTCTAATGTTGAATTCTTGGACTTTCAAGTGTTTGTGGTAGGAGCACTTAATTCATTCTTGATAGACACAAAGATGGGAAATAGTGGTTAAATGATGATTTTCAAGTAGCTTGAGTTGGGCTAAATGTTCTTGATGGTAATAATATTTTAAAATGAGGTCATGCAAAGATATATAAATAAAAGGTATTTGGATTTCAAGAGGCAAGATAGCCTTGGCTCTAAAGATGATAGAAAAGGGTGTAGCACTAGTAGGGGTTTAGATACTATTATAATATGCCCAAAGGGCAAAGGGGATGTGCAAGTGATAATTCTGACCTAAGCCATTGACCATTTTGGTAATCATGTTATTAAGGTTTTTGTTAGAGGCTTCAGCTTGTCCATTTGCTTATGGGTGATAGGGTGATGAAAATCTAAGTGTAGTTCCAAATACATCACAAAGGCCCTGAACCTATTTATTTTTGAAGGATTTACCATTCTCAGTGATGATCTCATAGGGAACACCAAAATGGTAGATGATGTGATGGGTGATGAATTCTACAATATTTTCAACCTTTATCAAGATAAGGGGAATGACCTCCACCCATTTGGTAAAATATTGAGTCACGATAATGATAGAATGATGTCATTGTGAAGAGTGGGGGTTGATTTCTCCAATAAGGTCAAGAACCCATTATGAAAAGGGACAAAAATCCATGGAGACATGAAGGTTATTACTAGGTAAATGATGTAAATTAGCATGTTATTAATATTTGACACACTTTTTCACATAATCACAACAATCTTGGTTAAGGGTAGGCCAATAATAGCCTAGGTGAAGGATGCATTTAGCCATAGTGAGTCCACTAATATGTCCCCTATAGATACCATTGTATGTCTCTTTAATGGTTTGAGAGGCTTCTGGACCATAGAGGTAATGGAATAGGAGACCATCAAAACCATGATTTTATAGGATTCCTCCCATAATGGTATAATGAGATGTGATTTGAATAAATGCATGATGGGCATTCATAGAGAGGCCTGAGGGGACTATGCCAAGGTTAAGGTAGTCAAAGGTTTTTTGATACCATAAGTTAGGTATAATCTCTTCCACATTGAAGATGGTTGGAGTGTCTAACTTGGTGTAGGAGGGCTTGGTGAGGTGATAGACAATGATTGATAATTTGGAGTTTGAGGGTGTTGACAGGATTTGAGAGGTAAGTGAAGCCATGGTATCAACAAATTTGTTGGTAGATCATGGGGTGGTTTGGATATAGTAGTGTTCAAATGATGCTAGGAGTTTTGTAACTAGTTGTCTATATAGTTGCATCATGTCATTCTTATACTGGTAAATTACATTAACTTAGTTGACCACAAGCTGGGAGTCTCTAAAGATATTGATTGTTCTAACTCCTAAGGCTAAGGTGGTCTAGAGACCTATTACAAGGGATTCATATTAAGCCACATTATTAGTACACTTGAAGTTGAGTTTAAATGGAAAAGGAAGTGGTTCACCAATGAGGGGGATAAGGATGATATAGGATCCCACACTACACTGACACTTGGAACCATCAAAAAACATGGTTATTGGGTTGGTGAAATATGCTTGAGATAGAATTTCAATTAACTCATCTAAAAATTCAATAGGGGGAGGTTGGTTATTTTTTATGGGTGCCTCGACCAATTAGTCAACAATTACTTGCCCCTTGATTAATTTTTACTATAGGAACTCAAGGCCAAACATAGCTAAAATCATGAGCCACTTAGCCATACACTAGTTTTGGTATAGTTTGGAGTGCATGTATTTGACAGGGTCTATATTAGTTATGAAAAAAAAATTGTGGTTAAGAAGGTAGTGGTGAAGTTTGGTGGCCATGAAGACTAGGGCCAAACATAGCTTCTTGGTATGTGTGTACTAAGTTTCATATTTAACAAGTGTGAAGATGATGTAATAGACAAATTACTCCTTATTTTGTTCATCAAAATGGGAAAGCATCACCCCTAGGGAGTGGTTTGTGGTAGAGATATAGAGGTAGAAAGGTTGGACATTCTTAGGAGGTGTAAGGATAGGTGGAGATAGCAGGTACTTTTTGAGTACATCAAAGGCCTTTTGATAGTTGACATTCCACTTGAAAGAGATGTCCTTTTTCAAGAGGTAGTGGAAGGGTTGACATTAATATGAGAGCTGAGAGATAAATTGATAAATGTATTGAAGCTTCCCCTACAAGTTGTAGAGTTGTTTAAGATTAGTTATAGGTATCATCTCAAGAATGTCTTTGACATTGGCTAGATCTACCTCAATTCCTCAAAGGGAAATGATGAAGCTGAGAAATTTTCCTGATAAGACCCCAAAAATACATTTCTTAGGATTGAGGTGGATGTAATAATGGGTAAGTCACTCAAAGATAATCTTGAGAATGGCTAAATGGTATTTTTGAAGCTTGGACTTTTGAGAAGGTCATCCACATAGTATTTGATGATTGTATGGATAAGGTCACAAAAAATATAGGTCATGGAATGTTGGTAGGTTGTACTAGTGTTCTTAAGACTGAAGAACATGACTCTATAAAAAAAATTCCCCCATGGGGTGAGAAAGGAAGTTTTGTGTTAATCTTCAGGGACAATCAAAATATAATTATAACCCAAGAATATATCCATGAGAGACAACATCTCATGGCCTACTATAAGATCAAAAAGTTGGTCAATGCTAGGTAAATAAAAGTAATCCTTTGGGTAGGTGAGGTTGAGATCATGAAATTACACATAGATACATAGTCCCCCTATGGCTTTGGTGACATGCACGATATTCAAAACCCATTGGGGATAATCAATGGGTTAAATAAATTTGATAGAAAGGAGGTGTTTAAGTTCTTCTTTGACAAAGAAGGCTATACGGGGATGCATTTAGTGAAGTTTTTATCTGATAAGTTTGGAATCATGATTGGTTATGATGTTTTGAGTGGTAATGTCTAGGTAAATACTAGGCATATCGGCATATGACCAAATGAATGCAATACTATGGTCTTAGAAGAAGGTAAAGATGTCTTGTAATTCCTTAGGGGTGAGGGTTTGGCCAAGATTGATGACATGGGGCTTATCTGGAGTGCCCAATTCAACATCTATGTTAGATTTATTCAACATGGTTGATGTTTTTGGAGGTAATGACTTGTGGATGGATGAATCAGGTGCACTAAGATAGGTGAGAATTGAATCATCATCCTAGCACTAAACAATGTGAATGGTAGGAGAGTCTTCTCCCACGAGTTTAGGATGGGTAAAAGGGATGGATATGGATTCCAATTACTTTTGATAAGTTATGGGGTCAAGGTTAATCATGTTGATGAAAACAAACTATGGGATGATGTCCTCATCCTCACCCACAAGTGGAGGGGGTGTTGGTGAGGAAGGGATCTCTTCTTCAACAATGGTAGGGGTAGTTTATTTGGATTTCTTATGATTGTATAGAATGAAGCCAAGGCCATGATTCTCGTGAGGCTTTTGGGTCTTAATCAAGGTCAAAGTGTGTGGGCCATGCTCATATCATCATAAACAAAATCCCTTCCAAGCACATTTGTGAAGGTATAGTTTGGAAAAGTCTAGGTTGTCCAAGTAAGATAAGGTAGAGGTAAATGGTTAAGGTGGAGAGGGAGTGATGGAAGAATTAAGTGGATTATCAATTCCCCCATAGATAATGTGGGTTTGACATCTCAGAGGCCCTAAGGGGGTAATGGCTCCAATGTTGAGGTCATAACCTAGTTGGTGGTTGAGTTTTCTATATTCTTGGGGAGTGAGGAGGGCATCAAGGGTAAGGAGATGGTATTCTCCAAGGGTAACACATTGGAATGTAGGTTCCAAAGGGTCAGTGATGGGTATCTAGTCTTTAGGGATAGATGAACTAGTATAGGCCTAAATGTAAGGGGAAGAAGTTATAGCTTTGGCTTCCATGGGTGAGGGCTTGATGGTGGTTATTTGTAGTGATTTGGATGGAGGTAGAAGAACATCATTAGGTTAGTAGGTCATATTACATGATGCAAAATGGATAGGGTTAACTTGTATGGTAACAAATTGACCTTCATGTTCAAACTTGACACAACAATGTAGGGTGGAAGGTACACAACCCATGGCCCAAATCTAAGGTCTCCCTAATAAAATATTGTATTAGAATTCACCTTTGACTACATAGAAGAGTTTGAGGAGCATGTGAGGTCCTAGATGAATATGGAGGATGATGGTTCCCAAGGTAGTGGTCATAGTATCATTAAAATATCTAAATATGGCTGAAGTTTTGAACTTGACATTGTCTGATAGCTTTAGTTTCTCATAGGCATGGGAAGAGATGATGTTGATACTAGCTCCTCCATTGATCATAACCTAATTAATGAAAGTTTGGTTGATGTGGGATGTAATAAAAAAATGGGGTCTAGGTCTTTGAGGTGGATAGAAGGTATCTCTGAGTCCTTGAAGGTAATAAGGGTGGAGATTTGGAGAGCACCAACGAAGGCCTCTATGGGTTGGAAATCCCCCAGTCTGACTTTAATGGCCTACATAGCCTTGATCATGGATTGAAAATGGTTAGGTGAGGTATAAATGAGCTCATAGAGGCTCATTTTAGTGTGGGTTTGGTGGAGTTATTTAAGGATGACCCTCTTGATATATTTAGAGGGGTTAGCCTCTAAAGTGCTTAAGATAGTGTCTTCGGGCTTAGCTACAAATGTGAAGGTTTGGATCTAGTTTGGTATAGGGTAGGTTGGTGGGTATGTTCATGGAATGGAAACTTTGGCCTTCCCTTTATCCTTTTATTTTGATCATGTGATAACATTAATGGTATGGATAGAGGGGCAAGGTGTGATGGGGGGTTGGGTAGATTCTCCATCACTTTGAGGTGAGAGTGGGGGATTAGGAATGTGTTAGTGGATGGTTATTAGGTGTAACGGTGGAGGAATGGATGGAAGGTCATCGACCAAAAGATCATCCTCATCATAGAGTTGGTGGGTAAAAGCCTGGAAAGCTTTGAAATTCTTTGTGTCATACCTAGGTGTCTTGTGATATGATCATATTTGATGGTCATTATACCAGGTTAGCTTTAAAAAAAAGATTAAAGGTCTGATGGGAGGTAATGTGAGGTAGGAGGTCTATAATAACCTTTGAAGAATGGTTTTATAGGATTCTACTAGAGGTAAGCAAGGTTTTGGGTTCATGGTTTTGGTTGGTAAGATCAGTGTGTGGGTGGTAATAGGTTAGGTGAGAGATGGATTAGGTAAGGTGGTTTAGATGGATGGTCTTGGCCTAGGTATGTTGGTAATTGAGGTGGCCAAATTTGGTGGTCTAATTGGTTATGATATGGGAAGGACCAGCATGTCAACTAATAAAAGTGTCAATGTAATCAATGGTAATGGGCAACATATGTTGAAATAGGTTTGATTTTTAAGCAATGTGAAAGGGTGAGGCCCTAAGATAGAGGGCAAGGTAGAGGGAGTTAGAGGCTTAATCATTTATCCTTTCAATACTTTCCTCCTCTTGGTTAGTGTGGGTTAAGACCTAGGAATAGGATTAGATGAAGTTAAGTCTACTCTCAAGGATGGGTGAACCAAACTCTAAGTAGGGAAAGTACCAAGAGTTTTGAAAGGTTTGGTTGGTGAGGTGGTGGCTTTTTTGGTTGATTGAGAATTTGGGGGGGTTGTTGGAGGTTTGGATTGGTTTAAGAGGTAGTGGAGAGATGATGAATTGGCTAGTTAGATGTGTACTATAAGGTTTGGGTTTGTTGAGGGAGGGAATCCCTAACTATTGCCATAAAGTGGCTCAATCCATGTTTAGTTTTAAGGAAAATTCTAATTTATATACTATTGTGGGAAGTGGTTTGTGTACTAGTCCTGATCCATGGTTAGTGGATGTAAAAGATATAATTATAGGCTAGGGAGGATGGTTGGTAGGTTGGTTGATCTCTTGAGGTGAGGGAAGCAAGTTTGAGATAAATGGATCATCCATAAGAGGTGTGGGTATAAATGATCCTCCTTTAGGGACAATATCCATAAGAGTAGTAGTTTTTTGGGTAGTTGGTGGAGGTGGTGAATCAAGAATGTTGATTTGCCAAGATGTACTAGTTGAGGTAGTATGTGATGATTCCAAAGCTTCTATGAGGGTAGCTAGGGAGAAAGGAAATTCTTTGGTTTGGCTATCCAAAGGAGGGTAAGGTGGCTCCATGACCTTGGTAAGTGAAGAAGAGGTGGAATGGGTAGATTAGTTGATTGTGTCCTCATGGGTAGGTGTATTGCAAACCATGTTGACTATGTGGGCATTATGAAAGCACTTAGCTTGTGTGTCTTTGGCTTTTATAGGGGTATGGTTGGGAAAATGTTTCCTAAATATGTCAAGATCTTGATTTTGAGGGGCATTTGGATTATCCAACATGAGTTCCCATTTGTTAATAAGACTAAATAATATTCTTGAAAGTATTACATCAGTTTATGTCATGTCCAATTACCTGATGAAAAGCACATAGGTCATTATCATTATACCAAGTAGGTGTTGGATGAGAAGAATCAAATTACTGGTGAGGTTTGATAGGTGGAAGTTGTATAAGGTTAGTTTTTAGTAGCTTCTCTAAAATCAAGGTGTAAGATTCTCCAAGTGGAGTAAATTGTTTTTGGTTACTTCAGTTTGGGTTCCTTGCATTTTGATTGGAGGTAATGGGAGAATTTTTTTGATTGACATTGGGTGGAGGGGCGGTTTTAAGTATGATGGCATTTATGGTTCTCGTTATCTTGGTTCTAGTATTAGCTTGGTTTTTGGGTTTGGAGGAAGATGTTTTGTTGGCCTTGAAGGTAGAGTTATTGTTTTGTAACTTTAATTTACCCTCATCTATGGTCTAGTTTTATAGATTATGTGCCATGGTAAAAGCCTCATCAAAGGTTCTAAAGATTTGGACATACAGTGTAGAAGATATATGTTTGGTGAAAGATAGAGTGAAAAGTTCTATAAGTTTACGTTGAGGTAGGGAAAATGAAAGCTGATTAATCAAGCTTCTCTAATTGGTGATAAAATTAGTAATGGACTCATCATAAAATTGTCTGATAGAATAAAGGTTTGTGATAGAGACCTTCTTGGACATATTAATGGAAAAGTGATCCAAGAAGACTTGTGCTAGTTGGGTGAAAGAAAATATGGAATGATTGGTAGGGGCACTATAAAAGTCAAGTGCTAGACCAAATAAAGACACAGGGAATGTTCAAATGAGAAGGGCATCATCATAAGCAATTATGTAGCATGCATGCCTAAAATCCCTAAGGTGCTGCTGGAAGTCCCCTTGGTTTAAAATTTGGTAACTTTTGGAAGCTCCCATTAAAGAGGGTAAGGTTTGATAGGAATAGAAAGATGAATAGGTTCATTACAAATATGATCATAGGATAGGATTTGATCCCTTGAAATGGATGACTCAAGTTTGGTCATCTTATCCATGATCATTTTCATTAGGTCAGTTTGAGGTGGTGTGCCAAAAGGATTGTAAGGATGATATTTTGGTTGAGGTTGGGCAACATATTGGTAATTATTTGATGGTTGAGAAGCTGCCACATATTGGAATGTGGATGTATCCTGGATTGGGTGTAATAGATAACTACTAAGAAGTCCCTATAGATTGGGCATTGGTGGTAGTTAGGTTGGTTATAAGAGGTGAGGTAGTGACCTTTGTGCTAATGGGTGGTAAGGTAGAAGGGATAGGTACCCCTAATCTTGGTAAAGGGGTATTAACTGATGGGTTAGGTTTGATAAAGGGGAGGTTGGTAATGCTAGTGGTGGGTGCTCCAACTATAAGTGGGACATGATGGGTCAATGGTTGGGTTGTCCCCAAGGTAGAAGAATCATCAGTAAGGGTGGAAGGTGTAGGGTTAATGGTTGGTTGGATAGGTTGATTCTCAGTCGTAGCATTAAAGGGGTTAGTGAATGAATATACCTAGGTGGTTGAAGGTTGGATGGTAACTAAGGAAATAGGGATACCCTTCATAAGGTGGGATGGCATGCCATAAGGAGGATCTTAAGGTGGATTTGAGACTGAGATATGGTGAGGGGAGGTGTTAAGGTAGTGCTAAAGGGAAACTAGATTATTAGCTAGAAAAGTGGTAAAATCCATGTCTCCTTTGAGAAATACTTGAGGGAAAGTAGGGATTCCCAATGGATGAGGTGAATATTCTACCTTAGAGATGTACTCCATAGATGAGAAGGTAGAAGAGGTTAATTTAAGTGATGGATTTTATTCTACCAGGTCTCTTCATTGCTGATGAGTGAGAACCATATAAGAAAAAGGGGAGAGAAAACAAAAACAATCTCACCACTCAAACAAGAAGACAAGAAAATTATAAAGCCAATAAATACACACACTATGAAGTACATTTAAGCCTAGAGGTTAGTTTTAATCTCAATTTTGCCTTATGCCTTAGTTTATGAGAATGTGTGATAGAAGTTGGCTTGTAGATCAAGTACTATAGAAGCAATCTATGGCTGGTTTTAGGTTGTTTAGGTGCTCAAAAAAATCTATATTGGAATCAATACGTGGCTTGGTATTGGGGCCTACCCCCTCACTTCACAATCCCACAATGATAAGGGTGTCAGGTACTTAGCCAGTATATATTGATATCTAGAGTTTATAATCAACCAAAGAGCTGAGTTGGTTCTCCCTTTATAATGACCTCCAAGTAAGATTGTCAAGAAGGGGTAAAATGACCACTAGGTGATGAAATCCCAATCGGGCCTTATCTCAAATTATTTTGATGTTTGGTTGATTGTGTGGTTTAGCTAGTATGTGCAGTAAAAAATAGTGTTATGATAAGATTATTGTGCTTTAATTGAAATTGAACTAATGTTAAAAACAAGAAATGGATGTAGTTGATTTTAAGCCCCAAAAGAAATTTTAGTTTCAATTATGAGCATAGATAGAGAGGAGAGCATACAAATGCAAAGAAAGCATGAGTAAAGACTCTAGGTCCCACTTGGAATGCCAAAATGTTTAAGATTAATTTTCAATTTTTAAAGATCTTAGGAAAGAAAAGAAACTTGATATAGGTTTGGTTAAGAAACCTATTTTGTTATTCATGCATTGAGTTAAAATATGTGAAGAGCTCTTCTTTGTCTTGGGAGGAATACCTGTAGATAAGAAAGCACTAAGGCAAACTTGTTTGTTAGATAGATAGTAAGGTGGATTTCCTAGTGAGAGCTAGATCATGAAATTGAGACCTTCCTTAAGGGATGTTAATCCATGTATTTTAAACAATTAAGTTGATGCAATCAGAAAGAAGATACTTGCATCAATAATAGAAGATTACTAAAATTGAATACAAGAAAAGTTTGTTAAAAAAAGAGACTAGAAATGATCTAATTAGTAATAAACTAATTAGTACTAGTGATAATGGGTTGGGGTATGGATTAAAAAATCAAAAAGGGGTATATGAATAGGTAAGGAAAGATAAAAGTTAATTTTTTTGGGTATAAGAGGGTCAAATTAGCTTTCTAGTTTTTGGTGCCATAGGTGATCATCATCGGTCATGCAATCGTCACTAGTCAAGGGTAACTATTATCGGTTAGGTGATCATCTCTAGTTGAGGGTAACCATCATCAGTCAAGTAACCATCACTAATTGCTTATCAATGAATCTAGAACTAAAACTAGGATTTATGTTTACTAATTGATAGGCTATGGAAAGTGGATTTTGAGAGATAGCTTAGGCTCAAAATGAAAACCTAGTAAAAGAGCACAAAAAAATGAATACTTGTCTTACCAAAAATTAGTTGGTGGGTGGTTGATGTAGATTTGCCTGTTAGTGGAATTTGGGTTGTTTCCAGTAGCATAATGGTACTTGGGATCTTATTAGAGGCTCAATGGTAAGTAGGCTCCCTATGTGATGGTTGATAGCACTTGATAATGTAGATTGACTAAATTGACCTTCAAAAAGAGATTCTGGATACAAAGAGCTCTTGATAACAATTGTAGATGGTTTGACCTCCCAGGCCTCTCTCTCTTATAAGAATAAGAAAGAGGTGGAAGTGGTTTTCTAAACTAGATTCGAAGAAGGATTCTAAATATAAGTCATCCACGTAAAGGGCTCACATCTAGATTTAGACTACTATATTTAGAAAAGCAAGGTGGTGGTTTACATGTAAGCTACATGATGAGTCCAAGTTTTCCAACATGATCGTCACCAATTAGGGTAATCATCATCGATCAAGGACCTAGGAAAAAGATAGGTTAAAATGGGTGAAAATTGGAGTTAAGCTAGACAATTGATTAACTTGACTTTGAATTAGGTAAGTAGGTTAAGCTAGGTAGTTTTATCAAACTTATATGTGTAGTTGATAGAGGTTCAAGAGAAACCAAAGGTATTATGATGACTAGGACTGTGTGTGAAATTTTTTAGTGTCTACAATTCTATCTGGGAATGTCCCTCCCTTCATGGATGGGTAGATAATGATGGTTGAGGAATCTAGAGAAACTAGCAACTACCCATGTGTTATATGATTTATAGCTAAGTAAACATGCAGTGTATCATAGAAAAATAAATATATTTCAATTTATTGCACATATATATAAATCATACTTATGAAATGATAATGTCTCACTAAACATATTTTGGCCTAGAGTTTTATAAATAATAATATTAAATTAATCTATAGATCTATCAATTTCATGCACACCACTTGATTGGACTACCTTCATCTAACATTGCAATGCTAGTAAGCCATTGAAGTCCAAATCACTCCTTACTCTACATTAGCAATGTAGGTTGTTCAAATAAAATTCAACCACAAGATTCAACAACTTACATCCTACTACCAAATGCATCATATGACACGCTATACAAAGGAGTAAAAACATCATATATTTAGTGTATCAAACATATGCATGAATATTTTATTCTATTCTATCACAAACTAGAAATAATGATTACAAATATACCACCTGGGTAAACATACAATTTAATTAGACAATTCAAGCAATATAATTGGTTTCTAATTATCTACAGCCTCTGAAAACCTATATTACCACTATCTAGTTTTCTAAGACTTAACTACTAATTTTCTCAATCAATCATATGAAGTAGTTTCAAATACATAGAAACACAAACATTATACAAGTATCAATATATAAAAAAATCAAGTCATCATTCCCATGGAACACAAGAACATACCAACACAACATTTTCTAAACTCGCATAGTTTATATTCATGCATACACAAGTCTTACCAAATGTAATAACACAACCTATCCACAACAATAACCAACATGTATATAGTAAAATAGTTATATATAGATATGAATTTAGGAGTAATAACTATAGTAAGTACTAATTGGGTACAACATACTTTTATACTATAATACCCTATGATATCCCATACTATCATAGTTTCCCAACTACATAACAACACATAATGAAAACTTATGATTTTTAAGACACAACCTATTCATGTAGATAATAAAAATCAAACAATAAACAATTATACCACCCAAGTATAATGCTTACAAGATTACCAAAGTATCATGACATATAAACATGCTCACAATGCACCATTATGCACTAAGTGTAACTAAGTATTTATAATAAAACACTCATAGTATGTAATGCACACAAGTATTACATATTGTATACATATGACTAATAGTCATTCACATTATTAATAATGAGTCAGATAATTCATAAACATGTTATGACTTTTCATTCTCATGATGCAATTGCTACTAGGAGACTGTCCAAGGGTTATAGTTCCTAAAACTTAATGACTTATACAACCATCTAATGAACTACAAGTATAATCCCTATATACTAGCACTTGCATATCCTAATGTGCATCACATGTAGGTAATCTAATGCTATTTAGTTTATAAACCATAGTTTGGTGTTTTAACTATAAATACCAAGCATAGAAATTAATAAATGAAGTAGTTACTAATACACATAACACACTTGTATACATCAGCTAGAAAACTAGAACTTTTTTTTCCCAAAACATAAGTAATCTAATTCCACAACCAGTTTATAGTTGGGGTTACAAGTGATAATTTTATAAACTATATTATTCAATTATTTAATTTTTTTGTTAATATTTCTCCCAATAATATTAAAAAATAAATCTACCCTAGTTTTATAATTATGTAAATAGTCGTAACTAATACAATATCACATTCTATGTGATGGGTTTTTATATAACAAGGAATCTAAAAGTTTTGATAGTTTTACCCACAAAAAGAGGTAGCTATATTTTACCTATTTAACTCCATTTACACATTTTCATATTCTCTTTTTCATGTTTACATATCCTTATTAACCTATAATAAATATATCTAATGTATTTTTTACCCAAGTACACATTTTTAGGTACTATAATACACTATTAAGCATATTACACCTATTTTTTAGCATGCACTCTTGTCAATAGCCTAGGTATAATGTCAACTTATATATGATGGGTTTAATACATCAATAAATCCCAATACCCCACATGATTATCTCATAATACCATAATTATTATATTTACCTAAGGTACTATACCTCCAATTAAAAAAATGTTTGTATGCCATTTACACATAATGGCAAGTCAACCATCAATGACATCATATATGTGAATTAATCCACTTGGTTTTTAGGTAAAATAAATATGGTTTATAATTTATATTTACATCTCTTATATTTTAAAACTCCATTTTTTCTAAATGAAATCTTCCATACACATTCAACTATTGAGGCTCCCTCCTCAAATATTAATAATTGATGTTTCATATTTAATGACAATGCCATAATTACTTTTAAAGGTCATGTTTATAACCTATTTGTTCCATATAAAATTATGATTCTATGAATATTCCTCCCAACCATGTGCATCCTTAAATAATTAATTTTGGTAAACAAACACTATGCCACTTCGGTAATTTCTAGCTATAACTGTGGTATGATTTCATACCTATTGCGACATTAGTCGAGAATTGACACTATCTAGATATAAATATAATGAAACTCATATTAATTTATAGCATTGCAATTTTACATCATATATAGATTATACTAATTATAATTGATTCAACTAGTATAAATATACAAGAATTTAATACGACCCATTCTATGCTCTCCTGGTAAAGATTAAATTACACTTAGAGGGAGTTAGATTGAAACCCTATTGTTTAGGTTCATACATTACTAATAAGTTTATAAGATCAAAATACATAGGGTACTAACATTAATATTTTGTTTATGGGGATATTGTATCAGCTTTAGATAATTATAGATATCCACTAACTCAAAAAAATATAGACCAAACTCCATAACCTCTACATAGCAGGACAAATAAATGATTTGATAATAATCAATCTAGATTATTACATAATTTTGCTTAATATATTTACTCATGATAATTTTATACTATGGCTATAACTGCTATAATATGCTCCTGGTAATAAGCAAACTCTTAATTTACTAACTTCATAATTACATAGATTTATGACCTTCTTGATAATTTTAGTTATAAGAAACTTATTTTATAATTTCACTTAATAAATACATACATGAATGATTACAAAAATTACCAAATCACCCCAATAACTATGCTTAGTGTATATACATAAATGATTTGAAAGTCATCAGGTCACCTCAATATAACTATAGACTTTCAGTCCTTAGATTGGTGCTTTACATAAATAATAAATAACACTCATAATTAGGAAATAAAAGTTTCAACGACTCCAAAATATATATTTTCTCCTTATTTATTAGACATTTGTATGGGCAACATTCTTTGTTCCATTTTACAAGCTAGAAATGAATAAAAAAACTTCCACTTAATCCTATAGTAGTTTGTAAACCTCATTCCCAACTACATCTACATGTATAAATAATATGTAGTGATTTAAAATGAATTAATAGGCATGAATAATTTTCTATGATTTTTAAGGTTTAGTTAAACTAGCAATGGCTAACCTAAAAATTCTCTCCATCAACTATCAATTGGAGGCAATAATAGTCTATATTTTGGTGTTCATTATCTTTCTACAGTGTAACAATTGTGATGAGACTAAAATATACATACTCGTAGTCACAAATCAAAATATGTATAATGAAAGCACTAATTGGGAATCACTGTCATCTTACAATCGTAGAATGGAACTTAAAGCATCACTTACCTAGAAAAAACATTCACTTGTTATTTTCCTAAGTTCCATGCCCCTTTCCCTTTCTTCTCCTCTATGTTGTACCTTTTTTTTTCTCTCCTCCTCTTGGGTATAAATATATTATTTAAAAAATACTTTTTTAAAACTATTTCTTTTATTTTAAAACTCTCTTTTTCTAAATTATGATTTTTTTTCTCCTTTTTGTTTTATCTTTTTTTTTGCTAAGTTTAAGATATTTAATACTTTCTTTTCTTTTCCATATTTTTAATTTCTTTTTCTTTTTCTCTAATTTCAATGTTTAACTCTTTTTCTCTCTTTTTTAAAAAAAATAATTCCCTTTTAATATTTTAATATGAAATTTCAATTTCATAGTAAATCAATTTAACATTTAATTATGCTTTAGCAATTTAATGTAAAAATCATGAATAATAACCCATATTAAATTTTACCTTTATTGAATTTGTCTCTACGTGTATTAATGACACATTAGGCTAAACACACAAGGTAATTTATTCCTATAATTTACATACTCAAGCAATAATAAAAAATAACAATTTAGACAAACACCAAAACAATCATTTTTATATTCATTTTCTACCATAGCTAATTATTGTGGTGTAAGGTTTCACTAGTTATCTGTTAATAAGTAATGTCTCCATCTACATCATCCTCTCTGATGATGCTCTCTCTTTAGTTCATTTGATAAAATAATTCTCCTACATCCACCTCACAACACACAGGTAATTAGATGTTTTCACAATATAATCATAATCAACAATATATAACTAAATCAATACATTAATATGCTCAAAAATGTAAATGAATACAACATCTAGTTCAATATAAGACATCATGTATTATCATCTAGCTAAGCAACATTATATTATCTTGAAATAGCATAAATCATAAGCTTAGACAGAAATATAACCAAATTTGAATTATTTAGTTACAAATATCCATGGAAAATCTAGCAACTTTGTCTAACAAGGAATCAGGATGTAACAGAATACTTCTAGAGAAAGCTAGAGGATAAAAAGTGTCAAGTGGTAATGACATAACACTTGGGAAGAAAATAAATAACTCCACCTTGCAGTAGGGTTCACAAAAGGTAACACTTCACTAGCCAAATTCAAAATATGAAAATAGACAAAAATAAAGGAGACAAAAGGACATTGATGTCATTAATCTACATGAATTAGCCAAGTGAATGCATTTAAATTAGCATAGCTATCGAATCCAAGAGGTGATATATGAAATCAACCAATTCAATTTTAATTATTGAGTAAATAGTTGTGAACATAAATTTGAGTTCTATCCTAACCAAACAAAACTCTATAGTTCTAGAGAACTAGATATTAAACACATAACCATGGCTTCTACTTTACACCTTTCACCTTCCCCCTCTCCATATTACATTGAAGGATATAAATAGTACACTAATACAAAGTTTGATGAGGTTACTCTTAATCATGAATTTAAACACAACTCAACTATATGGGAGGAGGTTGAGTAGTAGATCCTTGTGGCCCTAGGGAGAAATTCTCAGTTTTTATGTGAAGATATAGATAGGACCAGTGGAAATTAAATTAGTGGTCCTACATGACACAATATAAAAATATAATTAATTACTTACATTGACCTAGTTTATGATTTATTTTCAAATGGCCAATTTTTTGGCAAAATTATGCATTTCTGTCAATATACACACCTATGGCCTACATTAGTGGGCATGCCTTTGAGAAGTAATAATGAATCCCTAACCCCAAAGCACCATATAACCAATCCAAAATCAGCCAATGGATTCCTAAAAATAATGTAACCAATAAATTTTAGGAATGGGAAAGTGACCCAACCACCTTCAAATTTAAGGGGCTCATCTCTGCTATTTTAAGTGTAATTTTTAGGCTAGTGATGAAAATTTACATGGCTTTGTTAAATGAAATTTATGGTTTCTCAAGAATTACCTATATTAATGAGGTTTATATTCCCCTACTAGACACCATCCTCACCTTCCCCAAGATTATTGCCATAGAATAAATTATTAGTGCTAGCTTGATCCACCAAGTTAGTATCTCAAACAACCTATCGAATGATAATTTATATATGATGTCTTATCTAGTGGCTGATATAACTAGGGAAATACACACATCTTTTGAGGAACCATGGGAAACATCATTTGAGTATCCAAATAAATAAATTTGTGATAAATTAAATATTATTCACATCCACAAATTTAGGAATAACATTACCAGGGTGATAGAGTGTTGGAATCCCACTGGTTTTAACTCAAATAATGATATTGTATTTAAAAAAATACTTTGATAATCATATCAGATTATACTCAATAAATTATTTAATTGATATTTAACTAAATGTATCTTTCATAATAAATCAATTATGATTCATTTAGGTAATGATTAGATTAGCAAAGTCAAAATAATTATAAATATAGTCCATCATAAATGTATAACTATTCAATAATAACTCATCCAACTGCTAAAAATTAATGAAATAATACTATATAATAAGAGTAACTGAACTGATATCTACCAAATACAACAATATAATGTTTTTACATTAGAGTATATATAACAAATATAAGGTTCCATGAAACCAATGACTGTCCATAAACTTTTTATATGTAAATAAATTGAAATCATGAGAAAGAGTCTCTATCAGTTGACTTTTGGAAGAGAGCGAGAGAATAATATGAGTGATTTTACACACCTAACATGGAACATATATGCCTTACACAATTCCAAACTATGGAATGGCCCAATCTACATAGATGAATAGATAATAATGGTATAGGTATCAAGAAGTCAATTATAACCTATGTTTTAAGAATCTAATTACATGTAACATATCATAAAGAATTCCTTTTCTAACATGACATCATGCATACATGCATATAATAAAATAGGTGAAATGATAACATTTAACTATAAACATTACTTTGGCCAAAGTTTTTATATAGTTTAATGATCTATTACATCAATCATAATCGCACATGCACACACTAAATCAAATTTTATATAATCTAAGTATTAAAGACTCTAACTATATGCATGAGAATTTGTCTCATGATAATAATCATTAGTGTCATTAATTCCATATTTCTCATATATATTAGTATTTCATACCATAGTAATTAAATACAAGAAATATAAAAATAATCTCATGTTAAATAATAACAATTTATTATCACAAATATATTTCCTAAGTTCAAATACATCCAATGTCCATTTTTTCAATAAGCAGTATTAAATTGTCTTCTAAAAACATTGCGATGTCTACACATTTACTAATTCCATGCAAACAATGTATGTTCTTAAGCATTATAATTAAATAACACAATTCAAGAAATTCTTAATAAAGTCTAATCATATCAACAAGGAAATAATAAATACATAATTTTTTTTATATAAATAGTGATTTATCAAATCCTTTAAGATTTATAACTAAACAATCATATTATAAATTAATGATATAAATCCCATTTTACTTATGAATGATATATACATATAAACAAACATCTACTAATAACCCAAATTATCTCCATAAACATGTATATCAAATATGCCCATTTATATTTATATATATTTATAATCCTTATCAATTGATAAACAAATGCCATAATATATACATATGGTCACACACACACACACACACACACACACACACACACACACACACACACACACACACACACACACACACACACACACACACACACACACACACACACACACACACACACACACACACACACACACACACACAATTGTAAGTGGTAACTTATATATACATATATGAATTTTTATGAACTATTCATATAAAAAATATTTGTTTATAATTATAATTATAATCCATAATTACATATATACATATGTATATATGTTCACATTATTCTCATATATCAAGTTTCCTACTTAAGAAATAAAAAAATAATTTAACCCAAATGTTTTAATACAATAAAAAAACATCAATCAAGCGATGAGATGTGGGTGAGTTGGTAAAGCGACTTGGTTGTTTAAAGTACCACCTAGGTTCAAATATCAGTATGGTATCAGAGGCTCGATGTGGCCATTTATTGGTAATATTGGGCTGATTTTGGCTAACATTGGTATTCTTAGGCTATTTGTGGCTGATCATTAGTATTCTTGAGATAGTTATAGTCATTGTTGGTATTATCAGGTTAGTTGTGGCCATTCATTGTATTCTTGGGCTAATTAAGATTCTTGTTCATACTCTCAAGCTGGTTGTGACTATTGTTGGTAAATATAGTACATGTGATAGATGATCACTTGAGGATCTGGTCCCTTGATTATGTTACTGATTGGTTAAAGCTCTAGTCAAAAGTGAATGAATATCTAAAAAATAAATATCAATCCAACATTTATTAACCATATTACTTTTAGCTAGTTGAAATAAGAAAACAATTCAACAAGCATTTATTTCTCTAACACTATTGTTGTATATGGTTATATGGTTCAAGATGAAGTAGGCATTAGTCCTCAAGAGAGATACAATAACCCATTCTTTCCATATAAATAGCTTTAGATTACATTTAACTTAGACTTATACATATACCCAACCTGAGTATTAATAATTAATCAAAACCAAATAATATTAAGTCTGTTGTAATGGTAAATGGATAAATCAATTTATACTTTAACCAATATTCTACCAAACATAAAAAACATAAACCAAACATAATTATTTATATATAGTCAAAATAAAACCTTTTATACTATATCTATCCATTGAATACATACATAATTGATATAAGTTTCCATTCTCAATGGAAATATAAATATATTCAAACATAGTCTACATTTGATAATATAATCACAATGTAACTCAGTCAATACATAACTTAAATAAATCGTATAAGGTCACTTAATCACCCTTACAATTTTTTACAAAACTGACTCCCAATTTATTTAAATATTCTTGGATAGTCAATACACAGTCAAATAATTATATTTTAATATACTCATATAGAAAGGATCTAAAATGTGTGTTATGACTATCAATGTTATTAAATCTTATTTGACTCATATAATTATTTAAATGCAACCATATCACAATCAACCCAAAAATAGGTATACACATTCGACATACTAAGGATTACACACAACTGTTACACAATTTCCATACACAGTCACTACTTAAACTCAATAAAGTCAACAAATAACCTTTAGCCTATTTATAGAATATTAAATGAATTTAAAATTAGAAACCTTTAGGTACAGAGTATAACAATTAATAATACTTGACCCTTATAAATCTAGGAACATGATGAATACAAGCAAAGTAGTTTCCAAATGAAAACCCAATTTACATATTCCTAATTCAATCCTATCTCAAATTGAATAATTAAATGAATTTACATGAATTCCATTATATTTCATCAAAAAATTATTACACAGATCATTCTCTAAATATAGTGAATCAAATAAATTTAAAGCTAGTTCATTTTATATAAACAATACAGTCCATAATAGACAAAAAAAAAGTCTAATTCGAACCCTTATCTAAAGCAAGGTCTCTATGCAAATAATAAACAACCATTCTTATATATAAATATGCTAAATAAAACTCAATAATTAAATTATCAACATAAAACCCTACCCAAACCCTATATCTAAGCAAAGTTTCAATTTGTTTCTCTAACACATAGATGTTTTATTAACACATAGTTATAATACATAGCCCTATAATTACAAAAAAAACATTTAAATGTGTATAATATAAACAAACCATTCCCACAAAAATAACACACAATAACTTAGTTTCCATAATTACCCTAACCATTTATATTCATGTTATACATAGTCAAATCCTTGGATTTGATTCTATGTGGGAAATTATTTTCCCACAAGTTAAAATCCCTTGATTCTAACTAGCACCAAAACCCTATAATATTAAGTTTATTCTAAACCCATAACAATTTCATCACTGTATAATAGAAATACAAATTTTTATAGTTAACCAAAATAAAACCATAACTTGTAACTATTGAATTAGTATTCCTCCTTGTTTGCAACTCAAAATTCCTCTCTTTCGTTTTCTTATTTTCTCTATCTACCATGGCTAAACTCTAACCCATTTTATTGTTTTTGTAGTCCTTTATATGCATTAAAAAACCCCTAAAATCATGGTGACCTAGTCCCCATAATTATAATAAATACTCACCTTCAAAATATAATTTCTTGGCATGTTCTTCATGTCTTCAACTTGACTCCCAAACTAATAAACTCTTCATTATTTCCTCCCACTCACAGTCAAACCCTCATATTTTACATGGTTTGAATGACCAAGCCATAAAAATAAATGATCATTCTAGAATTAGGGTTGATGTATTAAGTCAATTAACATAATAATTATTTTTTAATAAAAATAGCTTGAATTTCCATTTAAACTTAAGAATTAAACATTAAACAATCAATGCCACATAACTAGATAACCTTTAGGTAATTAAGGCTTAAGTCCCCCTAGGTACCCCTTAGGTTTGGGTTAGGTATAGATTAATAAAATCATTTATCTATAAGTTCAAACATGTAATTTATTTACTTGTCAATATATTCATGTTTTAACAATACTTTTGTTTAATGTTTTAAATACATGCCTATAAGGTTATGTAATCAACTATTCAAAGCATAGTCATTCAAATAAAAATATACATTGAAACATTTTGTAATGTTAACAACACTATAATCATAGAAAACAATCACAACTATAGATAATAATGAATAATATCTAACATTCATCTAAACCATATCAACACATCCAAGCATAAATTAATAAAACACACTAAAACTTAAATCAACCATGAATTCTATTGTGCTAAGTGGTGTTTGTTGGGTTTGTTATCAATTCTCAACATCTCCAACATTTCCATCTACATCATCCTCCCTAATGATACTTTCCTTCCATATCTAATTGGAGAGTATAATTTCCCCTACATCCACCTCACAAATACAAATGGTAGTTATCTCATAACCATGATAATCAATATAAATTATATTAAATCACATTAGTACTGAATAAGCATATTCCACATGCATATAAAACTCATATACAACTAACCAAATCAAGTAATGAGTCACCAAATAATCATTAAATGTCTATCCATACATCAACACAATGCAAAATAGTTTATTACAATAGTAATTAATAAACATTAACCCCATAATATATATTTAATAAACAAGTTAAATTTAGAGAGAAATCAAGATGCAACATCCTTCCCCTCTAAAATTAGTCATCATCCTGATGACACTTATTTCAAACCATAATTTAGAAATCAAACAACATATAATATCAAGCTAATAAAAATAGTAATGCTCAAACAAATAATTGTGGAAATAGCCTATAGAACTCATCATAGTCCTTCCAAGTGGCACATCCTCATAATATTGGTCCCAATAGACCTTTCATTGTGACACTTCTTTGTTACACAAACTAAGTTTGTGAGTGTCAATTATTCTAATTAGTTCTACTTTGACCACCCTGGGATCCAAAACCTATAAAGCATTCTAATCAAATACATGAGAAGGATCAACTACACACTTTTTAAGATATGACACAATAAAAACATTATGTAAGAGAGCTATAACTAGAGTAAATAAAAGCTTATAGAATGTTTCTTAGTTAGATGATAGTACATAATTGCTTATATTGAATTGAATGTTGTATGCATTTATGTTTTAATCGTATTAATGTATTGATTTAGTTATATATTACTGATTATGATTATATTGTGAAAACATCTAATTACTTGTGTGTTATGAAGTGGATGTAGGAGAATTCTTCTCTCAAACGTACCAGAGGGAGAACATCATAGGAGAGGATGATGTAGATGGAAACATCACTAATTGATAGATGGATAGTGAAACCCTACACACACACCACAATAATTAATAATGGTAGAAAATGAATTTAAAAATGATTATTTTGGTGTTTGTGTAAATTGTTATTTTCTATGATTGCTTGAATAGGTAAATTATAGGAATAAATTCACTTGTGTGTTTATCCTAATGTGTCATTAATAAATGTAGAAGCAAATTCAATAAAGTTAAAATTTAATATGGGTGATTATTCATGATTTTAGCATTAAATTGCTAAAACATAATTAAATGTTAAATTGGTTTAATATGAAATTAGATTTTTATATTAAAATATTAAAAGCGAATTATTTTTTTAAAAAAAAAAAGAGAAAAAGAGTTAAACATTGAAATTAGAAAAATAAATTAAAAATATAGAAAAAAAGAAAGAATTAAAGAACTTAAAATTAGCAAAAAAAAAAGATAAAACAAAAAGGAGAAAAAACTCAAATTTAGAAAAAGAGAAAGTTTTAAAATAAAAGAAAGATTTAAAAAATAAAAATTGAAATAATATATTTATACCCAAGAGGAGGAGAGAGAAAAAAGGTATGAAATAGAAGAGAAGAAAGGGAAAGGGGTGTGGAACTTAGGAGAATAACAAGTCAATGTTTTCTCTAGGTAAGTAACACTTTAAGTTCCAATCTATGATTACAAGATGATAGTGATTCCCAGTTAGTTATTTCATTATACACATTTTGATTTTTGATTACAAGTATGTATATTTTAGTCTCATAACAATTGTTACACTGTATAAGGATAATGAACACCAAAATATAGACTTTTATTGCCTACAATTGATAGTCGATGGAGAGAATTTTTAGGTCAACCATTTCTAGTTTAACTGAACCATACAAATCACAAAAAATTATTCATTCCTATTGATTCACTTTAAATTGCTGCATATTATTCATACATGTAGACATAGTTGGGAATGAGGCTTAAAAACTAATGTAGGATTAAGTGGAAGTCATTTTATTCATTTACATCTTGTAAAATGGAACAAAGAATGTTGCCCATACAAATGTCTAAGAAACAAGGAGAAGTTGTATATTTTGGAGTCACCAAAAATTTAATTTCTTGTTTATGAGTTTTATTTATTATTTATGCAAGGCATCAATCTAAGGATTGGAAGTCTACAATTATATTGAGGTGACCTAGTGATTTTCAAATCATTTATGTATATATATTAAGCATAGTTATTGGGGTGATTTGGTAATTTTTTGAATCATTTATGTATGTATTTATTATGCATAGTTATAATCTAAGTTTTCTATAGCTAAAAGTATTAGGAAGGTCATAACTCTACGTAATTATCAGGTTAGTAAATTAAGAGTTTGCTTATTACTAAGAGGATATTGTAGAAATTATAGATATAACTTTATTCTTCTCATTTCTAGACTTAGAGATTCCATTGCATGAGTTTCTTGTCATGATAAGCTTGATATCTTTGGTGGAATAGAGGCAACGTAAATGAACCGTTTCCCTAAATTATAATCTTTGGTTGTTGGGAGCAACCATGGCCTAAAGTTGATTTATGAAATTGAAGATGATATGTGCTAATTAGAGTGAATTATGATCAAACTTAAGTCTAAAGATAAATTAGCATGAATATTACAATAAATTTAAACTAAAGTGAATTGATAAAAAATAGCAAAAGGAAGGGTAGGGTAGAGAAGAGATGTGGTGTTGGCCTTAAATTCAAACATAATGACAAAGTCCAAATTCTATCTAAACATGCATTTAAACAATGTATAACATGAAGTAGTATAAGCTCAAATCTTATCACACATTAGGAAAACATCTAAGGAAGGTATAAAATGATGCAAATAAGAGATAGATTTACTTTAAAGATTTACCCCTGCAAAAAAACAACATTATCACATACGTAAGAGAAGAAAAGAAAACAAAATAAATCTAAAAACTTTCAACTAATCTAGCATTATCACAAATTAGCAACTCTCCATTTAAAGATGCACATCTAGAATTACTAAGAACCATTCAAATATGAAAAATAGACTAGAAAAATGAGAGAGAAACCATGATATCAATTGACACAAACAAATTTGGACAAAATTTGCAAAACTCCTTATATTAATTGCTCAAAAGTTACAAATATGTTTTGGCTCAAAAACTCCCTACCCTTTTACAAATGGTAATACCCCTTTTATAGAATGAAAAGGAGGTATACCAATCAGTCTTGTCAAATTAAAATTGTCCATGTGTAAATGATAGTTTTCCTTTCTATAACTTTCTATAATAAATGACACCTTTTAATAGACTGACATATAGGCAATGCGCTTTACAAATTTCACATGATTTTATAAAAAAAATTCTATTTTCAAAAATATATAATGTCTCTATATAATGTAATTTTCTAAGTCAATTGGCTTGACTTTGAGATCCTTCTTCTTTAGTTCCTTATTTCTCTTGAAACATCTTCATTACTCTTTATTACTACTCATTAATTAGCTTCAAGTTGACCACATGCTCCATGAAGAGTTATCTTCTTGGTCTACCAAGCTTCTAAAATCCTTGTCATCTCTTCCTAAAGCCTCCTAACTTCATTGATATTTTCTTATGCTATTAGAATCATGTCTATGATCTTACTATTGTCCACTCTAGTTTTTCTTTGGCTCTTGATTTTCAATTCTTGCATGACCATGGTAGATATGAGCTTAAAATATTCATCAGTGATGAGACCCATGGAACTTAGTGTGGATGGCTCGGTGATCATGTTCCCAAGTATATGCTCTATTTTATCCTCCAACTACTTGTCATCCTCAAGAAGGGTTTCTAGGTTCTTGGACCATATGCTTAAACCTTTGATCTTGTCCACTAGAAATCCCATGACTATGTTTATATGGGATAGGTTGATTGTTTTGAAATTAATAATTTTATCATCAATCAAGATATTGATCAAATCCTTTATTTTACCCCTTGAGCTCTACCATTGGTGATCTAGGCTCTTGGCTAATGCACCTTTCTAGGTCAACACATTCTATCTAGACTTTATTGACTTTAAGGAGTTAAACATGTTAAATAAAATGCCTTCAAACATTTTGACCATTGCTCTAGGGACTAATAAGATAACTTGTTTCTCCAAGTTCTCCTTTTGTTTCTAGATGCCTTTGATGGCATCCCGCAATTATTCAGTTTGAGCTTGGGTTAACTCAAGAACATTCTCTTCAAATATAGGGTTCTAACAAGGATTTTATCTTACTACTAGAATCAAATTGGTTAATGGTTATACTTTTTTGATAAGTGATCTCATCACGCCCAACCTTGACCTTTTTCTCTATTACTCTTTGTAATCCAGCTATCTTTGGATCAAAATTGACTCCCACTGATGATTGTGTCACTTTAGGAGTTGGGGTCTCCATTTGCATTCCACTTAGCTCTTTTGGGGTAACCAATATTATTTTATCCTCCTTTTGTAGATCCACAATCCATGGCTTGATCTCTTCATGAATAGGGATATTGATGACTTGCATCATAGCCCAAGGATGTTGTGCAAAAGGTACTTTCTATAGTTTGGGCCCATAAACAAACCACTCTGGTATAGCTTGTCTATAAATCAAATTTTCTTCACTAAAGAGGTTAAATTTACTCAAAGGAGGAGTAAAATTCACCTTGGGCTTCTTAGCATTTACTAGAATAATGGCCAACTCAAATTTTCTCTTGGGGGTATCCATTGGAACTAAATCGAATGTTACATCCTTCTCCTTTTCTTTCTCTATCTCTTCAGCTTGAGCTTCTTCATTATCTGACTCATAGGCCAAAGATAGAATTTTTAAAGCATATTCAACTATCTCATCAGGGTCTAATTCTACTATATGATCCTCCTCCACAATTGATCCTTATTTCTCTACTTGGGTTCAAGAAGATACAATCTCATCAGGCCTTCTCTCCTATAGCCTATGTTTAACTTGTGTCTCTTTTTGGGAATTGATTGATTGAGCTGGTGGAGGTCTAGAAGGTGCACCACTCAGTAAATGGTACATACATTGTCTTAATTTCCATCTATCATCTCCTTTCTAATTTCAATCTAGCCTAGATTTAGGCCTAAGGTTATCTTCTTTCAATCTCCTAGTGACCTTGAAGAATGAGGGTGATTTTGTGTACATAGGGTAAATCACCAAGATGATGATCATAGGTTAAATCTATCCATTTAACCTTCAAATGTTCCTTAACCCTTATATAAGAGTCCCACTACCTCAGCTCATTAATTTTAATTTTAAAGGATGTTCTATGTCTAGATGTTGCTTTTAGGTTCTCCCATTGCTTGAATGTAGTCCTTATAATAGTTATTGGGAGGTTGTGGAGGATCCCTTTCTTTTTGATTCTACATAAGCCATCAATGCCATAAAATAATTGATATATTACCTTCTAATTTTCTAGCTTATTGGGTATATGGATGGGTATCTTGAGAGGTTGGCTCTGAGTCCCTTCAATTCTAATGATTGTACAATCTGGGTATAACCAGTATCTTCCATAGCTTGAACATATTTCCTAACTATTGGGCTGACCCTTTCCATGGGATGACCAACTATAGTCTCACTAAGTGATGGATAAACATAGTCAAAGATAAATTGGATGTGATATCTATATTTGAATAAGTGTAATTTGAAATAATATTATGAAACCATTTATGTTCGATTGGGTGACCATTCCCTTAGGTTGGGAATCTAGGTTGTAGCAAGAAGGGCATCTAAAAGGTATGAAATAATATAAAATTGGGTTTTATTACTCTTTATAATTAAAAATACTGTTCTACTTAAATTAATGCTAATAATTCACCTAGAGGAGGGGTGATCTATTTTTCAAACATGAAATAGACTTAGGGTACCCAAATATTATCTACATATGTAGTGGTTGAATTCCCACATAACCTATTCATCATTGTCATAATCATCCTTATTCTTAGTCTAAATTGACTAATGGGGATGTTTTATTTGAATTTTAAAAACAATTGGGTCCTAGAATATATCCATGGGGAAAGGTTTCTCTTTTAATCATTCTCTTTGGCCTAGTTGTTGATTGAGTTTAGGTCTATTTGTGGTTTGGATAATTTTTAGTAGTTCTAAAAGGTTATGTGAGAAATGTAGGCCATCTTATTTTTAGTATGTCCATTAATTAACATGACTTTATCTATTTTATCATCCTTAAAAATGGGAGCAAGAATATTTATACAATGGAGTATCTCAGGTTTAGTTGTTGCATAGTGCAGGCCCATGATCTAGATGGTGACTATGTCATAGTATAATCTTTTTGTAGACCCATTCTTCTCCTCCTCTCTTGTAATGTCTGGTTGATCTTTGATGGTTCAAAAATCTTAGACCAAAATTTGTCTCCCATATTTATAGAAGTGACATTGAACTCTATGTCCTTGAAAATCCTCTTTTATGCATCTAAGGTCAAATAAAGTTACATATCTTCCCTAGAAACACTTTTTTGAGCTTTCATGGCTATGAATTTTGTTAAATTTCTCACTAATAGATTGTACTTCAGCTCGATATTAAATTATTCTTTCACATATGATAATTCACCTCTCCTTGAGTCATTTACAATGAGCATAGGGTTAAATTATGGTTTTTGTACTTGCTAGGGTTTTTCTAAAGGTGTATTTAGTGCTCTAATGGCAGTATCTAGTTTAAATGGTGAGTTTCATGCCTAAGATTTTGTTTCAATCATACATTTATACCTTTACCTTTTGTGGTTCCATATAATCTTCAAATCTATCATGTCTTATTTATATAGCATCACCATGTCATCTTTATGGCATGTAGCTCATTAAATTCCTTTTGAAATATGGTTGTTGACCTTTGAAAAATCCGTTTTTTTTACATAGTTGGATTTTAACTCATGTATCAACATGAATTTTTGATCTTGATCTAAGGGATCGAATTCCATTGGCCACTTTATCATATTCTTCACCATCATGACAATCGTCACTACCACTTTTACTCTAGCTTTGTTAAATTTTCAACCTTCATCTTACACCATTAGATCATCCTCACTTGGATGAACGTACTCTATTAGATATTAATCCATTAGATCACGTTCTTTACTCTACATTCCATTGATCTAAATGTGTACATGAGCTATGTACCATTAATATTTGGAAGATTTTTTTGTTTAATCTACGAAATGTGATTATGCCATTGTCATCTATATGATTATTCACAAAGCCCTTGAATTTTTAACCTTCATTATGCACCATTAAATCTTATTAAAATGGATAAATACGATCCATTATATCTCAATTTGAGGGGTGAAACAACATTGGATGCTTAATGTTCTTTTACTAAAAATGTGACACTTATCATCTTCTTTCTTGTCTCAAGGCTAGTTGAAGTTTTGACTTAACATGCACTATTGATTAGAATATGTATGCTTAGCCACATACTATTGATATTTAGGGAGATGGTCAAAATTTAACTTTGGGTTGGGTCTTAAATTTTCAACCTTAATCTCATACCATTAGATCTCCATCACCTAAGTAAATGTTCATCATTGATCAAATCTCTTGACTTGTTGACTTTACCCCGTACTATTGGATCATCTTTGCTTGAGTAAATGCACATTGTCTATCCTATGGATAATAAAATAAAGTAAGTCAAGCTCAGGAAATATAGGGAACTTAGGATAAATTTTTTTACTAAGGTTTTATTCATGTTGATAAACATGATAAAACCTTAGGATAAAATTTTAGGCTAAGTTTTAAAACATGATCAAGCAAACCCGTGGATGATAAAAGACATGGGATGATGTTTTAGCCTAAGGTTTTATTGTATTAATAAATGAAATTAGAAATTTAGGATAAATATTTAGGATAAGTATTAGAATATTACAAAAGGGACCCTATGATTAGTTAGACCATGTAAATATAAAAGGAATCTCGGGACATAGAGGATCCAGTATAAATTTTTAGACTAAGGTTCGGTCATGTTGATAAATAGGATTAAACTTTAGGATAAAAATTAAACTAAGTTAATGACATAATTAATCATTCTCATGCCAATATGAATTCAATTAAAAATGTATTAAACTAAAGCAATTATACCAAGGTTTGAAGATGCACCAACATAAATTCAACTTAGTCTTTAATAGACCAAAGGCTTAGTAAAAGATTATATTAACATTTCAAAACATAGGGCCTTGAGAATTTTACATTCTAATTGAGATTCCATTGAACCTATAACCTAAAGAAAATAGATCCAATGTTATCAATTTTAGACAAGATCAACCAGAGTCATGTGCAAATATACTAACCAAACTAGGTGTGGATGATCTTCAAATAATATAATCTATAAAATATGCTAAAGGCACTCTTAATCAGGTGAAGCATAATCTTTCAAAATTTAAAACAAGGGTCCCAAATTTTTATATATGGGAGTTTGTTGACCTCAAAAAATGGTAATTTATGGGGGAAACATGGCAATATGTTAGAATTTAGAGGCTCTGGTTTAGACTAATAACTAGTTTATTCATTCCATTTGATCAAGTACCATTATTATGATGAATTAATGGTTAAAATAAGTCTTACACATGAAAAATTAGGATCAAACATTAAAACCTAGTCATGTTGCATGTGTGATTTGATTCCACTTATTATTTGCCATGGAATTTAATGAACAACTTCTAGATTTGATGACTTTAACCATTAACACTGACTTATAATATATTTGGATGTATATTAAGGATCATGATTTAGTTTAGAGAAGGATTGAGTATTGATCTATTGCTAGCCAAACATCTATATCCTTGACAAAGATGATTTTGGCTCCATTGTAGGCCTTGTTTCACTACCATCTAGGAATCCATAGCCTTGATGGAGATTACCAGAATCACCTTTGCTTAGAAAGTTCTTGAATTTTTTAATAAGGATTTTATTTTTGTACTTTTTAGATCATTTTGAATTTCTATAAAAGGTTGGGAACTAGGTTAGCCATGTTTTGGGATTTGCTCAAATGTTTGGTCTTTAGACAATCATCCTTGGTTACATACTTTGTCTCAGGCAATGATGTTTGTTAAGTACAAACATGACTATGCTCTAATAATTCAAGTTTTCATCCTACATGTGAAATCCTTCTTAGAATCAAGCTTAGTTCAAAACAAGGCTTATATTCTCAAGAAATAATTATCCTACCTATTAGTCTTCACTAGTTTCTCATAAACTATAACATCAAGCTCATAAATCAATAATCCATGGTTAACCAATGCTAATAAGTCACACCTACATTCATGAGTGGTGTAACTCTTGGAAAATTAGGAGTGTTAAGCTAAGGACTATCTAAAATGACTTATTTAAAACAAGGAATAAATCATAGAAAGAAAACACACTAAACAAAAAGCAAATAAATATATACAAACACTATGCACAAGCAAGGAACATGAAATAACAAAAAAAACTAGTCTAAATCCTACCTACGTTACTTCTAACTAGTTTTATAGTTCTCTCCATGAAGAATTCAGGTGGGACAATAGATAAATAGCGCTTGAAATATTGGCCATTAGTTGGCAATGTGAACTCTTCTCCTTTTAAGTCTTTATTTTGAAGGTTTTATCTCCCAAGGTCTCAATAATCTGATATGGGCCAATCCACAAAGGTGTGAAATTCCAATTTTTTCCTTTTGTTTTTGAGGTCTTATCCCAAAGAACTAAATCTCCTTATCTAAACACCTTTATCTTTGAATGCTTATCAAACCACCTCTTGATTATGGTTTGTTGTCTGCTGAAATTGGCAAAAGCTTCCTCTCTTGAATCTTCTATATGTATGATGTCTAACAACCTTGGAATTTCAACTTATTGATCCTCCTTCATGTATTCTTTCATGAATATGTATGTTGGAAGCTTGAGTTTGATGGTAAATATAGGTTCTTGACCATATAACAATAAGAATGGTGATGCCTTGAGAGCTTGTTTGACTCTAGTTCTATTTACCCAAAGGGCATACTTGAGTAATTTGTGCCATGCTCTTAGTTTATCAGTTGTAGACTTCTTTATGGATTTCATCAAGTTCTTATTTATTCATTATGACACTCCATTACCTTGAGAATAATGGTTTGATGATAACTTGAGGACAATGTTGTTGTTATATGCACACTCATTCATCTCAATGGATGTAAAAGTAGATCCATTATCACAGACTAGAGATACTAGTTTCCCAAACCTTGTGTATATGTTTTATTCTAAAATTTTGATCTCCTCTTCAATATTGCATTGCTTGGTTTCCACTAATTCATTCCATATTGTGCAGTAGTCATTAGCAGTGAGAACATATTTATGATTGTCTAAGGAATTGGGGTTATTAATCCCCACAAAGTCTAATGCCCATTGAGCAAAAGGCTTATCAATGATGACTGACTTTAATGGCATGGCTGCCTTGGGCTATTTATCATTGAAGATCTGACATGAATGGAATTATCTCACATTTTTATGAGCATCTTTGAATATAGAGGGATAGTAGTAAACAACCCTAAGGATATTGTGGGTTGTTTTCCTTCTATATGGATGTCCACTTCCTAGATTTTCATGAAAAGTGCTCAAAATCTTAGTTGTTTCTTCCTTGGACACACAACTTAGGTAAATGCCTTCAAAATTATTTCTATATAGTATTCTATCTTTGATTAGTAAATGAGGTACCTTGAGCCTCAAAGCTCTCTTTTTCTCTCTAATTAACCTTGCAAGATAATAGCCATTGATTAGTAAAAGAGTAATAAGATCATACCAATAATTGGGTTATAAACTTTGTTGGTCAACTTGCATAACACTTAGCTTGGGATTAGTATTAGCAAAATTGAATTATACCTTAACATATTACTAATTTGGTAGTCTTCATTTCTAGGTCATATTATTTAAGAATAAACATCCACTTACATCTCATTTCTCCAAGTTCACACTAGCTTGACATGAGTTTAGTTGGAGGGTTTGGTAGGATTGCATACACTTTATTCATAAGAATATAGTGTCTAAAATTATTTACTACCTTGACTAAAGAAAATGATTTTTTATCAATAAGATAATAGTTGAACTTAGCATTTTTAAAATTGGTGCTCATAAATGAAATAGGACGGTCATAAAAAGTCTTTAGTAAAGTCTAGACTTATCATCACAGGGGTTTATCCAATTGCTTCTTTGATGTCCTTAAAATATTTTCTTGTCTCTTCATTCCACATGATCTTCATATCTTTATTCGACATGCCATTCAATGGCTTTACAATCTTTATAAAATCAGAAATAAATTTTCTCACAAAGTTGATCTTACCAAAGAAAGACTTCAATTCCTTTCTATTATTAGGGGGTTATATATTTGATATTTCATTAAATCTATACGGGTCTAAAGATATCCCCTCCTTTGCTATAACATGTCCTAATAGCTTTCCTTCAGTCACACAAAAAATACTTTTTTGGGGATTGAGGGAGTTTCCATACCTTCTGCATCTTTCAAATACTTGATGCAAGTGCATAATGTGATCATCCCTATTTTTAAAAAAATAGTTAGATCATCCACATATATAATAATGCACTTACCTATGAGCCATTGGAAATCATGGTCGATAGCTCTTTGAAAATTTGCTCCTATATTGATTAGTACAAAGGGAAATCTCTTGTAGGCAAAGGTGACCCCACTTAGTAGTAAATGCATTTTTCATTGTCTTATTCATAATTACCTAATTATAACCTAAAAATCCATCATGAAAAGACATAATAGCTGAACCAGAAATAATTTGTATGACTTGGTCAAGAGAGGGTAAAAGATAGTTATCCTTTTTAGATGATTTATTCAATTTTCTAAAGCCAATGCATAATCTTATTTCACCATTTTTCTTCCTGACTAGTACTATGTTAGCTACCCAATTAGAGTGCTTAATGGGAAACACAATTTTGGCATCTAATAGCTTCTTGACTTCTTTGTAGATTAATGGTTCTAGGAAATGGTTGACTAGCCTTTTTTCTATCTAAATGGATTATAGGCTTCTTTTAGAGGTATTGTATGAGTTATGACTCTAGGATAAAAGATCTTTAAGTCATAATAGGACCATGCTATCACATCCTTATAGTTGGTTAGCAAATCTTTGGATCTTTTGGTTTCTATGCTTATGTAGGTTGTACCAATGTTCACCAATTGAGGTTGACCTTAGGAACCTATGTTAACTACATTTTAGTCTTTCCCAATCACCTTGGGGGTCTCAAATAATATCTCTAAGGCTATCATGCCTTTGGGAATCTTATTGTCATTTAACTGAATGATCTTGTCATCAAGCTTGTATTTCACTTTGTCATCATCAAGTGTGCTCTCATTCTTCTCATCAATAATGTGAACCTTAAATACTATTGAGGTAGTCATGAAGTCTATGATTTATTGATCATCACTAAAAACTTGAAAATTATTAACATTATCTAGGACTGAGGGATAGGGAATTAATTCAATGGTAACGATTTTCAACTTGGAACTTTGATTAGGTATAAGGTTGGATGCAGTTGAATTACGTTCATCAATAACCTTTTTCACTTCCCTAGGGATTGACACAATGTTAATTCATTAAAACATTCAATTAATTCCCACACTCTAAACTTATATTTCTTAACATAGGATAATTTTCATTGATACTTAATTTTAACTTGATTAACTACTAGTTCAGAATCACCATAAACTAATAGTTTTTTGACCTTATGTTTAATAGAAAATTTTAATCCTAGAATGAGCGATTCATACTCTACAAAATTTTTAGTACATGGGAGTTTATTTTTTTAAGAGTAATTATACTCTTTCCCAATGGGATTGATTAACACCACTCTTACTCCAAAACCTAATTTACATCTACCACCATCAAAGTATAACTTCCATAATCTAGGCATATCATGAGAAGTTTTAGAGTCACATACATTTGGGGTGTTAAGAGTGTAAACACCCAAATCTAAGTTAACCATGTTGACCCTCTCATTTATTACATTTTATTTATTAATCATGTGCTTCATCTTAGGCTCCCTCTCTATCCTAGTCTAATTTATAACTCATTTTCATGGAAGCCACATGTGTGAATAGTTAGTTGACATGTAACCATTCAAATCCCTTGTCCAATCTCTACTCAACAAAATCCCATAATCATTAGGAATGTCTACCACTTGGATGTCAATAACTTATTGGATCCTTGGTTCAAAATTAATCTGCATGTGAACATTCAATAATTCACCAATTACTATGAATCTTAAATTATCTAATTGCTTTGTACCTTTATCAAATTTAATTAGAGTCAAACCAAGTTGTTCAAAAATACCTATAGGCATGATATTTGTAGATGCACCAAAATCTAACAAGTAATTATGCAAATTTTTACCAAAATTTCTAACACTTAGCAAGAAAGGTGGGACATTTGCCTTGTTCTTATGTATTTCAATGTTAGCATGTGCAACTTTTTATGGTTTGATACATTTATTAGACAAAAATTTCAATAATAATTCCCTTTGCTAAGTAATCTAAGTCAGCTTATGCAAATTAATGTTAGCTTTGATTTTCTTCATGTCCTTAAATATATTATATCTAGTCCTATTAGATGGATCATCATTAGTTTTGGAGGTACTTACTTTAGGAGGCTCTAGATTATTATTTGATGTAATATTAGGAGTGTCAAAGTTATTTGGTAGAGTTGAGATAGTCAAAGGTTTATTTTTCTCCCTATTCCATAGAGGATAGGTCTTCTTTAGATATTTCTTAAAATCATGAATCTCTTCATGGATATCCTTAGGCTCATTATCTTGGAATGGAAACTCAAATATCTCCACCATGAGAGTTGAATTAGAGGATTTATAAGACCTTGAAGAATTTGACATACCTAAACCATTGTCTTTATTAGGGATAACTTAAAAAGTATCTAACACTTCTTGAAAAGCTTCAAAAGCATTACAAAATTCTAGACAATCTAATTTTTCATGTTTTGAAGCACAATAAACTCTATAATAATCTGGCAAAATAACATCACTAAGATTTATGTTAGGCACATTATTTTTAGTAGGTGACTCATTGTTATGGCTATTGATATTGTTTTGGAACCTATTTTTAGGTCTATTAAACCTTTAAAAAGATAAGTTCCTGTTAGATCTCTCCCTAGTATTACCAACTTGCGTTTATAGCTAAATGAAATTAGTGCTTAGCTTTTAAACCATATTAAAGATAGAGTAATTATCATTATTTGGGACTTTAGAATTATGAAATTGAGTGCTACTAGTGATAATGGCTGGCACCAAATCTCTTTTCTCTTATGGATGAGATCCACTTGTAGCATTGTTCAATAATCTTGAGATTTGACCAAGGTGTACATGACTTAAAGCCAATTGGTTCAGAACTAGAATTTGGTTTAGATTAGACATATTTTGATTGGAATTAGGAATAAAATTCAATGTAGGTAGGGCTGGGTTAACATTGGGGATATTGTATCCTAATTTACCTTGGGGTTGCATATGGTCATTGATTATCACCACTTTAGAATAGGCTAAAGCCAATGTGTTTATATCCTAAATGAACCTTTTTAGGAACACAAAGGTCATGAGATGAAGGCATCCTTGTAGATCTCTAAGGCTAAAGCCTCATCAGACCTATAAGGAGTTATTGTTTTACTAAAAATATTTTGGAATCTAGAATTGAAGGCTCTTATGGGCTCATTTGAATCTCTTTCTACTATGGTAAACTATTGGTAAAGGACACATGGACTAATTATTTTGCCAATTTAATCAATGAAATAGTCATTAAAATTATTCCAAATAGATATGTAATTCTTAGTAAGGTTAATGAACCATTCATATGCAACATCTTTAAAAGTAAATGGGAATAATATACATGTTACATCTTCATGAATAACATTCAACAATCTTAAATCAAATTTGAATCTTTTAATCTATTCCTCGGCATTTACATCACCATTGTGACTAAATGTATGCAAATTTTTTTTAGGATTATGAGGAAGGTCATGTACCACACCTAACACATTGATTAAATAACCACCTAGCTAAGCCATACCTTGATAGGGGTTGAACATAAGAGCACCATGAACTGGTGAGGTTGGTTGAGACTTTGAAAGTTTATGCTTATCTTTGTCTTGTCTATCTCTCTTATGAACTTAATGAAAGAAGGGGATCCCTTGTCTCTAATTGTGAACTGGTCCTTATCCTTAGCAATTGTAGATTGAGAGCTTTGAACCCTATTTGAAATATGATGTGTAAATCTTATCTTTACAAATAAAAATGATTAGACTCACACATTAAGCAAATTTTGCACAAATATGTATAAAAAATGGTAAAGGACATCAATATATAACTAAATTATCTCAAACATATGTACAAACACATAAATATGAATGATATTTACACATCTAAGTTAAAATCAAATCAAATTTTCAAAGGATCTATCAATTTTTGAACAAAATAGCTATTAATAACCTCAAACTCATTGGATTCATAGATCTCAAGATATCTTTACCATAATATGTCATATATCTTCAAACAACATCCATCTTTGTCTAAATAAGCACAAAGATGGTTCTAAAACCATAAATATCATTAATATTTACATAATTGATTTAAAATAAATGTAAATATGCAAATATTATAGTGATATTAAAAAAAAATTCACTAAAATGAACAAAGATGTTTCAAATTTACAAAGATCTAACAAAGGCCTTCCTTCTAGTGCCAGTGAAGCATTTTCTTTGTTGATGCCTAAAAATGTATCATAGGTGGTTCAAATTTTTCAAGAAACACTTCTCATTTATGCACTTAGAGAGTCCATTACATTAGTTTCCTATTTTGATAATCCTACTATCTTTGGTGGAATAAAAGCAAAGCAAATGAACTATTTCACAAATTTATAATGTTTGGTTGATGGTAGCAACCATTGCCCAAAGCATATCTATGAAATTGAAGATAATATGTGATAATTATAGTGAATTATTATCAAACCTAAGTATAAATCTAAACTATCATGAATATATATAATGAAGTTAAACTAAAGTGAATTGATAAAAAAGAGCAAAATGAAGGGTGGGGCAGAAAAGAGATATGTTAATGGCCTTTAATTCAAACATTATGAAAAAGTCAAAATTACATTTTAACATGCATTTAACTAATGTATAACATGAATTATCATAAGCTCAAATCCTATCACACATCAGTAAAACATCTAAGAAGGTATGAAATGATGCAAATAAGATCCAGATTCACTTTAAAGATTTACCCCTATAAGCAAACATCATTAGAACATATGCAAGAAAAGTAAAGAAAATATAATGAATCTAAGAACTTTAAACTAATATAGAATTATCAAAAATTATCAACTTTGCATTTAAAGATGCACATATAGAATTTATAAGAACTATTGAAATCTAAAAAATAGACCAGACAAATGAGAGAGAAACCATGATAACAATTGACACAAACAAATTTGGATAAACTTTTTATAACTCCTTGCTTATATTAATTTCTCAAAAGTTAAAAATAGTTTTTGGATCAAAAACTCCTTTCCATTTTACAAATGGTAATACCCCTTTTATAAAATGAAAAATAGGTATACCAGTCAATCTTATCATATTACAATTGTACATGTGTATAGGATAGTTGTCGTTTCTATAAATTTATAGAAAAAATGATACCTTTTAATAGACTAACCTATATGTAATGTGATTTACAAATTTCACATGCCTTTACAAAAAGAATATTCGATTTTCAAAAATATATAATGTCTCTATATAATGGAATATTCTAAGTCAATTGGCTTGAATTTGAGACCCTGCTACTACAATTTCCTATTTTTATTGCAAGATATTCATTGATCTTTGATGTTATTCATCAATTATATTTAGTTTGACCATAGGATCCATAAAGAGTTCATCTTCTTAGTGTACCAATTTTATTTAATCCTTGTCATCTCTTCCTAAAGCTATTTGATTTTCCTCGCTTCACTAATCTTTTCTCCTACTATTAAAATCATGTCCATGATCATACTATTGTCCAATCCAATTTTTCCTTGACTCTTAATTTTCACTTCTTGTATGACCATAGTGGATCTGAGCTTAAAATCTTCATCAGTGATGAGACCCATATAACTTAGTGTGGATGGCTCAGTGATCATGGTCCCAAGTATATGCTCTATCCTATCCTCCAACTACTTACCATCTTCAAGAAGGCTTTATAGGTTCTTGGACCATATGTTTAAACCTTTGATATTATCCACTGGTAATCCCATGACTATGTTTAGATGGGATAGGCCAATTTTCTTGAAATTAATAATTTGATCCTCAATCAAGATATTGATCAAATACTTTATTTTGCCCATTGAGCTGTACCATTGGTGAACTAGGCTCTTGGTTATTGCATCTTACTAGTTCAACACATTATGTCTAAACTTTATTAACTTTAAGGATTTAAACAACTCAAATAAAGTGTCTTCAAACATTTTGACCATTGATCTAGGGACTGATAAGATAGCTTGTTTCTCCAAGTTCTCCTTTTTTTGCTACATGCCTTTGATGGCATCTTGTAGTTGTTCAATTTGAGCTTAGGCTAAATCAAAAACATTCTCTTCAAAGATAGGGTTCTGACTAGTATTTTATCCTACTACTAGACTCAAATTGGTCAATGGTTCTACTTTTTGGTAAGTGATCTCCTCACCACCAACCATGACCTTTTTTCTATTACTACTTGTAATCTAGTTACCTTGGGATCAAACTTGACTCCCACTGATGATTGTGTCACTTTAGGAGCTAAGGTCTCCATTTGTGTTACACTTGGATCTTCTAGGGCAACTAATCTTTTTTCATCCTCCTTTTATAGAGCCATAATCCATATCTTGATCTCTTCATGATTAGGGATATTGATGGCTTGCATCATAGCCCAAGGTTGTTGTGAAATAGGTATTTTGTGTAGTTTTGGACCATAAACGAACCACTCTAGAATGGTTGGTCCATAAATCAAATTTTCTTCACTAAAGAGGTCAACTTCACTCAAAATAGGAGTGAAAGTCACCTTGGGCTTCTTGTCCTTTACTAGAATAATGGCCAGCCCAACTTTTCTCTTGGGGGTATCCATTAGAACTAAGTCCAATGTTATATCCTTCCCCTTTTCTTTCTCTATTTCTTTAGCTTGAGCTTCTTCATTATCTAACTCATAGGGTAGTGATAGCATTTTTAAAGCATCTTCAACTACCTCACTGGGGTCTAATTCTACCATATAAACCTCCTCCAATAGTGATCCTTATTCCTCTACTTGGGTTGAAGAAGATGCAATCTCATCAGGCCTTCTCTCCTCTGGCCTATGTTCAACTTGTGTCTCTATTTGGTAACTAATTTATTGAGTTAGTAGAGATATAGAAGGTGCACCACTTAGTAAATGGTACTACATTGGCCCCAATTTCTATCTATCATATCCTTTCTAATTTCCATCTAGCCTAGATTCAGGCATGAGGTTATGTTCTTTCAATCTCCTAGTGACCTCAGAGAATGAGGGTGATTTTGTGTACACAGGGTCAAAAGCACCAGGTTGATGATCATAAAGTACATTAATCCCTTTAACCTTAATATGTTCCTTAACCCTTAAAAAAGGGTCCCATTGACTTAGCTTATCAATTTATAATTTAAAGGATGTTCTATGTTTGGATGTTGCTTCTATGTTCTCTAATTGCTTTAATGTAGTCCTAATATTTATTTGGAGGTTGTGGAGGAGCCCTTTATTTTTAATTTTGCATAAGCCATCAATTCCATGTAATAATTGATATGCTACCTCTTACTCTACTAACCAATTGAGTACATGGATGGGTAGCCTGAGAGGTTGGCTCTGAGTCCCTTAAATTCTAATGATTATACAATCTGGGTATAACCAAATATCACCCATAAATTTAACATATTTCTTAACTAGTGTGCTAACCCTTTCCATGGGATGACCAACTATAACCTCACTAAGTTCTAAATAAATACAATCATAGATAAATTGTATGTGATCTTTTTACTTGAATATGTGTAGTTTGGAATCATATTATGAAACCATTTGTGTTCCACTAGGTGACCATTCCCTCAGGTTAGGAACCTTGATTGTAGTAAAAAGGGCATCTAGAAGGTATGACATCATATAAATTGGGTTTTCTTCCCCTTTACAATTGAACATATTTGTCTACTTAAAGTAATGATAATTACTTCACCTATAGGAGGGTGATCTATTTTTCAACCATGAAATAGACTAAGTATACCCATATTTTATTTACATATGTAGTGGTTGAATTCCCCTACAACCTATTCATCATTGTCATAATCATCCTTATTCCCAATCTGAATTGACTAATGGGGATGTTGTTGAAATCTAAAAACACTTAGATCCTATAATATATCCTTAGGGTAAGGATGCTCTTTAAATCATTCTCTTTGGCCTAGTTGTTGATTGAGGTTAGGTCTATTTATGGTTTGGGAAACTGGTAGTAGTTCTCAAAGGCTATGGGAGAAATGTAGGCCATCTTATTTTCAGTATGTCCATTAATTATCATGCCTTTATCTATTTTATCATCTTTAAAAATGGGAGAAATAGTGTATATGTAGTATAGGACCTTGGGTTTAGTTACTACATAGTGAAAACCTATCATTTGGATGGCAACTATGTCATAATATAGTCTCTTTGTAGACACGTTCTTCTCCTCCTCTCTTATAATGTTTGGTTGATCATTGATGGTCCAAAAAATCTTATTCCAATTATTGTCTCCTATATTTAGAGTGGTGGAATTAAACTTTATGTCCTTGAAAATCTTCCCTTCTGCATCTGAGGTCAGATAAAGTTCCACATCCTCCTTGTGAAAACTTTTTTGATCTACCATGGTTGTGAATTTCATTAAATTTCTCACTAGTGGACTGCACTTTGGCTCTAGATTGAATTATTCTTGTACATATGATAATTCACCTTTCCTTAGCTTGTTTATATTGAGCATAAGGTCAAATTAGGTTTTTTGTACTTGCTAAGGGTTTTTTTAAGGTCTTCTCAATTCTTTAAAGGATCTAACTAGTTCAAATGGTGATCTTTATACCTTATATTTTGTTTTGATCATGCATTTATACCTTTTCCTTTTACATGTCCATAAAATATTCAAATATGTCATGTCTTTATTATGTGGCATCACCATGGAATCTCTATGGTATGTAACTCATTAATTTTCTTCTGATATATGACCATTTCCCTTTGAAAAATCCTTTTTATTTTACACCATTGGATTTTCCTGCATGGATCAACCTGATCCATTGATCTCAATCTAAGGGATCGAATTCAATTAGCCACTTTTTCATATTCCTCATGGTTGTGACACTTGTCATAATACCATTTGCTCTAGATTTGTTGAATTATCAACCTTCATCTGACACCATCAGATAATCCTCACCTAGATGAATGCACTCTATTGGATCTTGATCCATTTAATCATGTTCTTTTCTCCATGTGCTATTGATCAAAATGTGTATGTGACTTACGTACCATTGATTTTAAAAATATGTTTATGCTTTAATATGTGACATGTGGTTGTGCCACTTTTCATCTCTATGGTTATTCATAGGGCCCTTGAATTTTCAACCATTATTATTCACTATTATATCTTATTCAACTAGATCAATGTGCTTTGTTGATCTTGATCTGAGGGGTGGAATGATATTGGATACTTAATATTATTTCAATGAAAGGGTGCTATTTATTAATTTCTTGCATATCTTAAGGATAATTGAAGTTTTAACTTAACATGCACCATCATTCAAAATGCATATGCTTAGCCACATACCATCAATCTTCAAGGAGATGCTCAAACTTTAACTTAGGTTTGGGGCTTGAATTTTAAAATTTAATCTCACACCATTAAATCTTCATCACTTGAGTAAATTTGAATCATTAATCAAGGCTCTTTATTTGTTGAATTTAACCCACACCATTGGATCAACTTTACCTAAGTAAATGCACATCGTTGATCTTGTGGATAATAAAATAAAGTAAGTCAGGATTAGGAAATATAGGGAACTTATGCTAAATTTTTGGACTAAGGTTTTATTCATGTTGATAAACATGATAAAACCTTAGGATAAAATTTTAGGCTAAGTTTTAAAACATGATAAAGTGATCATGTAGATGATAAAAGACATGGCATGAAGTTTTAGCCTAAGGTTTTATTGTATTAATAAATTCAATTAAAACTTTAGGATAAAGCTTGAGGATAATTTTTAGAATATTACAAAAGGAAGCCTATGATTAGCTAGACTATATAAAGATAAAAGGAATAAAGGGGGCCTCAAGACATAAAGGACTTAGTATAAATTTCTAGACTAAGGTTTGGTTGTGTTGATAAACATGATTAAACCTTAGGATATAAATTAAACTAAGTTCATGACATAATTAATTTTTCTAACATAAATTTTTCCCATGCCAATATGAATTCAATTCATAAAGTCTTAAACTAAAGCAATTAGACCAAGGGTTTTAAGATGATCAAAAATGAATTCAAATTGGTCTTTAACAAATTAAAGGCTTAGTAAAAGATGAGATTAACATTTTAAAACATAGGTCCTTGAGAATTTGTCCAATTTAATTGAGATTCTATTAAACCTATAACCTGAAGCAAATAGATCCAATGTTAGAAATTTTAGACAAGATCAAACTAGAATCATGTGTAAATATTCCAACCAAACTAGGTTTGGATGATCTTTAGATAAATATAATCTATAAAACATGCTAATGACACTCTTAATCAAGTGAATTTTTAATTCAAGGCATAATCTTGAAATTTTTAAAACAACGGTCCCTAATTTTTAGAAATAAGGGTTTGTTGACCTCAACACTTGTGTGTGTGTGTGTGTGTGTGTGTGTGTGTGTGTGTGTGTGTGTGTGTGTGTGTGTGTGTGTGTGTGTGTGTGTGTGTGTGTGTGTGTGTGTGTGTGTGTGTGTGTGTGTGTGTGTGTGTGTTTTTATGAACTATTCAAATAGAACATACTCATCTATAAGTATAATCTATAATTACATATACACATAAGTATATATATTTGAGTTATTCTCATATCTCAAGTTAACTAGATGTAGTTTATATTTAAATTAGAATTACACACACACACACACACACACACACACACACCTAGCCTGAGTATTAAAAATTAATCAAAACCAAATAATATTAATTCCATGGTAATGGTAAATGTATAAATTAATTCATTTTTCAACCAATAGTCTACCAAAGATAGATCAAACATAAACCAAACTTATTTCCTTATATATAGTTAAATTAAAACCTTTTATATTCTTTCTATCCATAAAAATGCATACATAGTCGATATAAGTTTCAATTCTCAGTGGATATATAAATATCTTCAAACATAATCTACATATGATAATATAATCACAATGTAACTCAGTCAATACATAACTTAATTAAGTCATATAATGTCACTTAAATGTCCTTACAATATTTTACAAAATTGACTCCCAATTTATTTATGTTACGTCAAGATACAAATATTCTTGGCCAATCAATACATAGTCAAATATATATACTTATATATACTCATACCTAAAGGATATAAAACATGTGTTATGAATATCAATGTTATTAACTCTTAGTCAACTCATATAATTATTTAAGTGCAACTAACTCACAATAAACCTAGAAAAAGGTATACAGAGTCAACATACTAAGGATTACATAAACATTACACAATTTCCATACACAGTCACTACCAAACTTAGTAAAGTCAAAAAGTAATGTTTATCTTGTTCTTGAAATATTAAATGAATTTTAAGTCAAAAACCTTTAGGTATAGAGTATAACAATTAATAATACTTAGCCCTTCTAAATTTAGGAACATAATGAATACGAGCCAAGTAGTTTCCAAATGAAAACCTAAATTACATATTCCTAATTCAAACCTATCTCAAGTCGAATAGATAAATGAATGCATATTCCTTTCATTATATTTCATTGAACAAGTATTACATATACCATTATCTAAATATATTGAATCAAAGAAACACAAAGATAGTTCATTTTGTATAAAGAATAGAGTCCATAAATAGCCATAAAAACCTAATTCAAACTTTATCTAAAACAAGGTCTCTATGCCAATAACACACATCCATTATTATATATAAATATGATAAACAAAAATCATCAAGTAAATTATCAATAGAAAATCCTATATCTAAGAAAGGCTTTGAGTCATTTATCTAACACATAGTTATAATACGTAGTCATATATTAACCAAACCAAACCCTTTAACCATGTATAAACTAAACAAATCATTCTTATATAAATACCACACAAATTAGTTTCCACAATTATCCTAACCATTCGTATGCATGTTATACACAACTTAATCAATGGATTTGATTATATGGAGTAAATTCTTCCCCCACAAGGTCGAATCCCTTGATTCCAAATAGGGTTAAGACCTTAGAATATTCAATTTATTATAAACCCATAAAAATTTCATCACTGTATATAAGAAATATGGATTTTTAGAGTTAACCAAAACAACACCATATCTCTTAACTATCAAATTAGTATATCTCCTTGTCTAAAACTCAAATTTCCTCTCTTTACTTTTCTTCTTTTCTTTATCTACCATGGCTGAACTCAAATCCAAAACTCCATCCCATTTTATTTTTTTCAGTTCTTTGCATGCATTTGAAAACCCCTAAAATGAAGGTGACCCATTCCCTATAACTTCAATAAAGAATCACCATTAAAATATAAATTATTAGCATGATCTTCATGTATTTAACTAAAATTCCAAACTAATAGACTCCATTATTTCCTCCTACTCATGATCAAACCCTTATAGTTTGCATGGTTTGAATGACTAAGACACAAAACCAAATTATCATCTAGAATTAGGGTTGATGTAATAATTATGTTTTAATAAAAATAGTTCAAATGCCCATTATAACTTAAGAATTAAACATTAAACTATCAATGCCACATACCTATGTAACCCTTAGGTAATTAAAACTTAAGTCCCCCTAGGTACCTCTTAGGTCTAGGTTAGGAAAAGATTAATAAAATCATTTTGCAATAAGTTTAAACATGTAATTTATTTCCTTGTCAATATATTAATGTTATAACAATACTTTTATTGAATGTTACATGTACATGTTTGTAAGTTTATGCAATAAACTAGTCAAATTATAGTCATTCAAAGATAGATGTACACTAAAACATTTCATAATGTTAGCAACACTATAATCATAACAAATAGTCACAACTATAGATAAGACTAAATAATATCTAACAATGATCTAAATCATATCAACACATCCAAACATAAATTAATCAGACACACTAAAACTTAAATAAATCATGCATTTTATTGTGCTAAGTGGTCTATGTTGGGTTTATTATTGATTCTCAACACCTCCAACATATCCATCTACAACGTGTTCCCTGATGATACTCTCCCTCCATATCTGACTGGAGAGTATAACTACCTCACAAATATAAATAATAATTATCTTGTAACCATGATAATAAATATAAATGCTACCAAAGAACATTATTAATAAATAAGTATAATCCACATACATATAAAACTCATATACAATTAATTGAATCAAGTAACGAGTCACAAAATAATCATTAAATATCTATCCCTACATAAGCATAATGAAAAATAGTTTTGTACATTAATAATTAAACAACATTAACCTCATAATATCCATTTAATAAAAAATTTAGATTTAGTGACAAAATTTGCAATTAACACATAGACTTTATATCCAATGGTATACCAAGCCATTTATGGCAAGGATATGCTTAGATTGTGTGACCATATCAAAAGAACTTGTATTCAACACATCCCACCTTGGATTTTTGATAGGCATGTGGGGAGCCCTTAGTTTTTTTTAGAAGGCTTGTTCATTATAGGTATGTACATGCATGTTTATCTTGTTTCATTATCTGTGAAAATCTAAGGATATTTGGTATTAAATCACCTTTGATGCATATGATTTTCTCTTGTAACCCATTTTCATTGGCATGACTTATTGAAACTAATCTATCAATAAAAATTATTAAAGCTTACTATGTATGATAGGCAATTAGATTTAATTATTCATATTTATTATTTAGGCTCACTTATTTATCATTATAAAAAATTTAGTCTACGGCCTTTTGAATTACATAATTTTGGTTTTTGGTAGTTCATATTTGGCATTTTGGTATTTGACAACTTTCAGTCAAGAGCTTTTCTTTAGGATTTTCCATTCAAGAACTTTGTGTTAGTAAAATATTATTTGAATCATTTTGTTTGGCACCTCTTATTTGGCAACTTTATTTTGATAAATTTTGGTCTTAGATAACATATGGTATTTGGTAACTTTCTCTTCAGTATCTTTTATTCAGAAACTTTTTGTCAGAACTCTCACCTTCAGCAAATTTTTTTGAGAAATCCTCTTGAATGATAATTTGGTAATCAATTTTTTTCATTCAAAACTCTTGGCTAAAAAAAGAAAATAATTTGGCCTAAATGCAAGTGCCGAATCCTAACTAAACCACATATTGATAAGTGTCAAAAAGAGTATCACCTTGGCACTCCTGAATGAGCAAGCATCCTACGTGTCATGCCTAGTAGGCTAAGGTGGTAAAGTTCAAATTAAATGAAGGTGATAATCTTTTAGATTTTGGTCATTAATGGTATATAAACTAAACATGAATGCTAAAAGGATATACCCTCAAGCTAGTAACCAATTTCACATCTATTGATAATCATCAATCTTGAGCATATATTTCTTTCTATGAATTCAAAGCCCTCATTACATTCAAATAAGCTATATTATGCATATTAGAGTGCCAATCCATAATTACTAGGAGCTTAAATTCTACTAGAACTAATAATTAATAATGTAATCTTCATTTAGATCATACAAGGGATCCAAAACACCATCCAAATTCTCCATCAATGACTTAATAAAATACCTGGATACAATTTTTTATGCATTAGTATTTGATGGTACCTACACCAACTACTTGTCTTTATAGGTGGTTATAGAGAACATTAACCCATTCTCCTATGAAGAAGGCATATCTCAGGAGAAATGAAAAGTTGAAGTTGACCTAATTACTTTCAAATGCCAAACACTTATTTATGCAACTACCAAAATGGAGGTCATGCCATGCATTGACTTGTTATGATAATTATTCTTCAAAAGGAAAATTATAGACAGTGGTTTTTTTCACTACATTAACAACAAAATCATCTTCACTTACATATCTAGGGAGGCATTCCATAGGTATTTATGTTTACCCATCCTAGATTCCAATTTTTATTTACATATCAAAACTAGTTGGAAGAAGAGCAACAATATAGAAAAAATAATGAGCAGATGGATTCTCTCAAGAGAGACCTTCTCATTCAAAGAGGTCACCAAGAATCTTGTGCTTATTAACATCTTCTGCATGGGAATCCAAAATTTTATATCACTATTTAACCATTTATTTGGTCATTCAAGCGTCCACTTCCTTAATTTTGAGTGAATACTACTACTCAACCTATTAATAACCTTATAATCCACCTTTATGATAGGGGAGATTATCATCACTTGCTTGCATGAATTGATATTACAAAAATATAAGAGGCCCCAAGGTGGAAATTTTTACATGATGTATTAACTTTTATATTTAGTCATGGCCACCATCTATAGACACAATGGGGCTCTATAGGATCTAAATACTGAATACATCAACAATATATTCTATGACATCTAATCATTTGTCCATATATATGCTTATACAAGGAACATATCAAGAATTGCATAAGATTTATATCCTCAAGTTTGGAGGGCATTTCATGGTGAACCTATACCCATAATATCTAAGAATATCACCAACACACTTATGTATTTGGGTGATTACTAGTTATATCTATAATATAATGTTATAATGGTCATTAGGCATTATCTCTATCCTCTTCACCTCCCCAAGTACATCCCATACAAAGTAGTTGAATATAAAATGACATATTAGTTGTGGAAGGGGATTAATGAATACCTCACTAAAATCAAGAAGAACACCTTTCATGGCTCCCAGATAATAATTAGGAGGATTTTCTACACCTATTATAGATACTTTAGAGATGTTGGTGGCACCAAGAAAGCCTATACCCTAACTACCTTACCCCATAGGGATCAGGATCCCTATGGGAAAGTGTATTAATGTGTTCATAATCTAGGAATTCATTACATGCATGAGCATTTTAATCATGACTTCTTATTTATCAATGCAAAATATGTTGGAAAGGTCAATAAAAGGACTAGGATTGTTGGTGTAAGAGAGGACATACTCAAGGTAATCTAAGCATATATTTCCCTCACACTTGAGCAAGCAAAATTTAGAATCCCACCACTAGGGTTATGGACATCTTTAGAATTATGGAATAGTAGACCTTTCTAAGAACCATAATATCAAAGATAAGACCCCAAACATCCACTCATTATGATGATGATTATAGAGTAAGAGTAAGGTGGAGGGGAAACATCAATTTATATAGTAAAAATGGAAGAATAAAATCCCCAAGTTTAGGTTGAATTAAGTAAAATAAAGCAAAAATAAGAAAAATAACCAATTAAAGAAAATTATAACACTATTGGGAGAGAAGAGGAGATTATTTGTTTAGAATCATCTGATGAAAAATACCTTGAATCTATTACGATAGATCCATCAACCATAACATCTAACATGATGGTCCCTCTTCCTACACAATAAGGGATTTATCCTCTAGTTGAGAAGACCATAATATGATATAAGAGAAAATCTAAGATATGTAGGCCTTAGACACAAGCCATAGAGGGGCCAAGCGAGAAGGCACAATCTTCAATTGAAGGCAAGCCAAGCGTTGAAGTGGATGAAGAAGAACTACACCAAGCCAAGTTTTTAATCTTGAAAGTACTTATAGGAGACACATCCCTTAAGGGTGACCAATATTGTAAACATGTTCTATTCACTACTCCATTTATTCACTCTTAAATTATTTCATTGCTTGTTATCTCTTCCTTTCCTACTATGTAATCACCTTTTTCTAGACCTATTTACACAATTGTAGCTACAATTGATATTCTTTTATACACTTACTTATCCACTAATACTATCTATCCTAACACCTAATTTTTAGTATCTTCTATCAAATTGAGCTCACCTATGCCCTCATCAAGAGTAGTACAAACCACAATAGTGGTGGCCACCAAGAGATCTCCAAAGAAGAAACTAGTCTACATTGTCCATCCAATGCCACATATAGGAAATGTAGATTGGTCTAAAATAATATGGCCAACAATGACCAAGCTAGCCCCTGAGACTAAGTCTACAAAATATACCCAAATAGAATCACAACCACTAGACCCATCAAAGTTAACCCTTCCATACTGGGACAAGGAATTAGGATCATCAACTTTTAAGAGGCCAGACCTGAAGATAACCAAGATGCCTACTATGAGATCACTATTTGATGAGTCAATTAGATCTATACAAAGGGTGAGGAATAGGAATATAGAAGAAAATATTTGATAGAGCTTAATTTTGGAAGAAAGAGAAGAGATCTGCTCTCTTTCAAAGAGGCAAGAAATGAAGATGAGTAAGTCCTGTTTCATTGAGGAATTTAAGTCCTATATGGAGACCCACACTAGAGCATTGATAGCCATTAATGAGGGAACTAAAAAAGCAAGGAAAGAGTTGGAAAACGAATTGGAGACTTTAAGGGAATAAAAATAGGTAATCCACATTCCCTTTAAAATAGAACAACATATACAAAATTTAGCATTGAGGTTATACGTGATATTAGATACTATTGATTCTTTGAAGGCACAATTGGCCCCCAAGAAACTAAAATAACCAAATTGTTTAAGGTTCTAAAGGAATATGAGACTAAGATAAATTTATTGGTTTTGTATACCCCTTATAATTCTTTCAACCATCTTAATTTGATGTTCCCCTTGAAGGCAACAAATGTATTAAATCTAGTGGTCATCAGGATCCAAAAATCTAGGGAATAGATTACATCTGTTAACACTTTGGTTACAAAAATTAGTGAGCAAAAAAGGTAAGTAGTATAGTTTCTAAATGAACTAGACTTAACACATACATGGGATGGCACTAAAAACCTGGTAGTTAGGTCTATTCTTGACCGAATTTTGCAACAATATTCTACTAATTTCAAATAAAGTGTGCAGGGATTAAATTAATAAAATAGTGAGGCTATGTTAAGTTCATTGAGGAAAAATACCAAAAAATTAGAAATCTTTTGAGTACTCTTCAGAGCCACTAAAGTTGAGCATGCAAGGTTGATTTTACAAGTGAATAGGGTGAATAGACTTTCTATTCTTTACACGAACATAATAAGGGCACAACATGCTAGTGGATATAAATAGTATCAGGATATAAAGGCCAAGAAGAATTATAGTTTGGCACCACCTACTAGCTCCAAAAGTGTGTAAGATACCACTTCCAATTTAGCTCTAGCTACCACTTCAATTCCATCCATGACAACGAGTAATGTTATGCAGTCACTGAGAAATCCTTAGTTTAAAGGATAATTTTGTATGTATTTAATCAAATTAACTATAGTTGGTTTACACTCATGTTATAATTAACTAATTTTTTTTCCAATATGCACATGTTGCGTGATTTTTGTAATCTATGAGTTATAACATACAATTTTTTATTAGACTAGAACTTAGATTCTTTTCATTCTAGTTTAATATAAGTATTTCCTATGATTGGGGATGATTTGAACCCTTCCCTAATCATTTAAATACATGTAAAAAGCTCTTTCAAAGGGTTGGTTTTTTTATCATTATAAGAAGGAAATCAAGCCATTAATTACAATTATATTGGTTCTTTATTCTCCCTCTTCTATGTTATTGTAAATTTTGCTTCCTTGTCTATATCAACTAAGTAGTTTTGAAGTGTGAAAATTCTATGGATGATTTTGGTTGTTATAATTGATGTATGATGATATAAGATGTGTAATAGATATTAAATATTAGTAAATTTCATTGATTTGAGAAATTCACTTAGACTATGTTGATATGTTGAGGTGTGCAAGTGTATTTATTTTGGTATAGTCTTCTAGGTGTGTGTTGTAGCTACTCTAGATAACTTCCTAGTTTGAGCAATAATCTCTCCACTAAGGGTGTGAAATAACAATTCTAAAGAGATAAACCTTTAGCTGAGGTCACTAAGCTTCTTGCACCTTTTTCCCACACTACTTAAATGTGTTTGTTTGTAAGTGTGGAACATTTACAAATGATAAACATTGGCCTTGGAGATACTTATCCACCAAAGAGACAACCTTGGAATTAACCTTCTAAGAACATAGAACCTCCTTTTTTACCTCACATTTCCTCCTTTTTTGAGTTTATTTTACATCTACCCATTATAGAGTAATTTTTCACCCAACCAACTCACTTAGTGTTTATTTTCTTTAAAATTTCATACATCCATCCTTAAACTTGGTTAAATAACTTGCAAGCTCAATCTACTATTTTGCCAACTAGTCATTTTAACCACATACCTACAACTCTTGCCCTAGAGTAGGACTTTATTTCCATATAGATCATAAAACATTAGATATTACCTCATTCAAGTTATGTGGTGTACATAAAATTTACATCAACAATAAGAATTTGGAATTAAAATGAGGGCACACTTGTGTGTTTTCTTAATAATATAGGTTACTCACTACGTAGAGTTGCACTAGAAACACTTAGGATAGTAACAATGTCTAAGGCCCAAGCTAGCCTTTTGGTATCACCTTTGTCAAATCATAAGAGGACCCGACCATTACCAACCATCCCTAAGGTTCACTAAATAAGGACACCTTCCCTGGTAAGAAACATCCTACTCATCAACCATCCTATGGCTCAACCTTAGTTATTCAGATCTACCATTGCCATTCTTGGAGATCAACATATTTACCAAGGAACCTAGAGAAATATTTTCCTACATTTTCCCCCTCAAGTGGGAAAATTATAGAAGATTATTTTAAATATTTCAAGGACAGTCTAAGATTAATGAATGCTAAATATGAGGATGTTTCATGTAGACTTTTCACATAAACTCTAAAGGATTATGTTTATGATTGGTATCTAAATTTGTAGGAAAATTCCATCACCTCATGGAATGCATGTCAAAATAATTTCCTTACACAATTTGGGCAAGTTACTAATCCAAGTTTGGTGTATCAACATTTCATCAGCATGAAGAGGGATCCCAATGAGTTAATTAGATCCTTTAATGAAAGGTTTTAGAAGATATATACTTGGTTGAACATGACATACAAACCACAAGCAGATCTAACACTTGAGACATACAAGACCATTTTGGATCACATCACTAAAGTAATTATGAGGAGAGATACCACCACTAATACCTTATCCTTAGAATATGAAGAATTTATAAAAATTGACAAGTATCTCAATCCTCAACTCAATCTTTAGATGTCAGGAGAAAAAACATTCAATAATGGTTTTCCATGTTTGAATGCAATACCACATACTAATTAAAATGTCCCTACATTTAACCAAAATTATTTTTACAATCTACCTCTCATGACACAATAAGCAACAAATTAAAATTATGGTTTCCCATATAATAAATCATAAGGGAATAGTGATCAATAGAACAAATAAAATCAACATCTGGCTCACTCCAACATAGCATTCAGTTAGGGTGCTGACTCTACCAAAGTTGAATTGGATTCTATTCAAAGAATGGTCCAAAAGTGGAGCAATGACTTCTTGAATATGTATAAAATGATGGGAAATACCACCAACCATAAATATATATTTACAAGGTATAATATGCCTTTCAAAATAACCACGAATGATATAGAACAATAATAATTCACTAAGATGCAAGAAATCAATATCATGGAGACAACTTTGTCTAAGTGGTATAGAGTTCATAACACATTGCAATATAGGGAATTGGACTATGTGGAGTTATGTAAAACATTTGAAATTTTCCAAAGGGAAATAATCAGATAGGATCAAATAATGAATCCCTCATATCTCCCTCATGAATATACCCCCTAGGTGAAACTATGGTCTTTGAAACATACAGGTTTCCCTTACCTAGTTAAGATGACAAAATTCTAGAAGATAATTCGAATGAAGTGAAAGCATTTAAATAGTTTAATAGGAATGAATATAATCTAATAAATAGATATCCTCTCACCACTTTTACTCCTCTTAATAATATAATTATTCACTCAAATCCCAAAGTTGATAATAATCCTCCTCCCCCAAAAGGGAATGATCAACTTTAGCATAGAAAATAACAAAGAAAGGGAGGATATAATATTGGTGAGGATATTAAAGGATCAAGGATAATATCACTCCATGAATTGGCACAAACCACATAATAGGAGTTCTTATGGAAGTTTAATATAGGGAAGTATATTATAGAAAAGACCAAAGAAACCAACATAAATGTCATATATAGAATCAAGCATGAGGTCCCTCCTTTATTTCTAACCATTTAGGAATTTGGTAAGAATATACACAAGTATTTGGTGGATATAGGAGCTTTAGATACTATGATGCCAACCTCCATTTCTCAGAAGCTTGGTTTGACCCCAAGTTCATCCAAGAGGACTGTTTCACAACTAGACAAAATAATAGTGCCTATGATAGGATAAATTAATGATGTACACATCTAGGTTGAATCAAAACCTCATGTGTAGATGATTATCAACATACTTGTAGTAGATATTCCTACAAGCTATGGGTTATTACTAAGAAGAGATTAGTCTAAGATGTTCAATGGATATCTTTCCACAAACTTCTCTCATATTTGTATACCATGGAGAGGCATTGCCAAATAAATTAGAATTGATTGGGATCCAAGGATGAAGCATCTTATTATAGATTAAAAAACTAATAATTAAGAATTTACAAATCTCCTAGTTTTAGAATTTAAACATTTACTACAAAGCATGAAATATAGTAAAAAGTGTAGGGCCCTTCATAATTATGGACCCTCCATTTTGATGAAGCAATATATAAGTAAATATCAGGTGCCAATATTAAAATGGTTGATCCATAAGAGAATAAGTACCTATAATAATATAGGCTTCAATTCCCATTCACCAATAATAATGTACAGTATGAATCCCTTATTTTGGGATTGCAATTTACCATCAAGAACAATGTCAACTAACCATTGGTATGTAGAGACTTAGAACTAGTGATGAACCAAGTAAAAAATAATTATCAATGAAAATTGTCATACATAAATAAATACAAACATGGATCATGGGATTTAATTGGGTCATTTGAGGATTTCAATATAGTGGCCATTCCAAGAGAAAAAAGCAAGTTGATAACTCATTGATCACTTTGATAATGATTTTGGTACTTCTAAAGGAGTCAAAGTGCAAAAGTTATCCATTAAATTGGTACCTTGTCCATCAGTATTAGAAAATATTGAGAATTTTTATGTGTTTTATGATGATTAGTAGATCATCCAATTCTTGAACAATTCAGGACAATTTGAATCCCAAAACATTGATAATGAGGAAGAAGCCATATGTGCCACAAGGAATTAGATTAAGAGGATGCCATCCAAATGGAATAAAATCATCTTCTATTGGGAATGGTTTCCTTGAAAATAGAATTCAATAAGGATCCTCAAGTGTAACAACAAATGAAGCTCAAGATTAATGAGTCTAAGTTTAGCTTAGAAAATTTGGCAGATGAAATAAACTTACATCTTGTCAATAGTAGTTTAAGATACACTCTAGATGAGAGATAAAGGGTCAAAGACCTAATTATTAAATATAAAGATGTGATTGCATGTACATATGATGAGGAATATTTTTAATCCTAGGTTCATCACCCATAAAATTTCACTCAAGCTAGATCACGATCCATTTAGGTAGATGTAGATATTAGTTAACCTATTCTATAACCATTGATCTAAAAGGAGGTGGAGAATCTATAAAGTTCTATGATAGTGTTTCCTATTAAGAATTCAACTTATGTGGCTAATATATTTCCATTCAAGAAAAAAAATAGTGAAATCAAGTTTTGTGTTGACATAAGGAACCTTAACAAAGCTTCTAAGAAAGACAACTATCCTCTACTCTCATTAGATGAGGTGATACATACTATGAGAGATTCTAGAATGATGTATTTCTTACATGGATTTTAAAGATATAATCAAGTGTTGGTGTAATTAGAGGATAGAATTAAAACTACATTTACCAGAATATGGGGAACTTATGTGTATAAGTGGATGTCATTTGGCCTGATCAATGTAGGAGTTACCTTTTAAAAATCCATGGAACATGCATTAAAATGGATAATAGGTAAATACATAATCATATACATGGATGATCTCACTATTTTTATCAAAAAATAGGGTTAATCATAAATACCATCTTTAGTCCATATTTGAAAAATGCATAAAGTTTGGTATCTCACTAAACCCCAAAAAGATCATATTCAACATTACTTAAGGAAAATTTATGGGCCACATTATCACCAAATATGGGATCACCATTGACCCAGATAGAATCCATGGAATTTACAAAATATTTTTCCCCAACAAGAAAAAGGAGCATAAGTCCTTTGGGAAGATTAATTCTATAAGGAAATTTATATTAGGATTTACAGAAATTGTTAGATCTCTAAATGCATTGCGTAAAAAAGATGCCAAAGTGGAATGCACACCTAACTCCAAGAAGTCTTTCCAAGACATAAATAAGTCTATATCATAGACCTTAATATTAGTAAGCCCAAATTTCACTAAGGACTTCTTCCTATACTCATTCACTTTAGAACATACAATCTCTACTATACTCATGTAAAATGAGGAAAGAGAACATCTTATTACTTTCATGAGAACAAATTTAAAGGATGTAGAGCTCAAATATTCCATGATCAACAAGTAGACCTTTTCCCTTGTCAAAGTGGTAAATAATTTTTGACACTACATTTTTAGGAACAAGACCATTGCTATTATACAAAATCCTTTTGTCAAGCTTATGTTAGGATAGAATGAGTTGGGAGAGTGTAGAGGAAAATAGATGGAGAAATTACAAGAGTGTGATATTGAAATTAAACCTACCAAGATCATCAAAGGATAAGGTATTATTCAATTGATGACATAGATAGACACATGCATAATCATCAAAAAAGTCTACCAAACATAAGTTTCCCAATAAGAATGGTATTCAAATATCATTTAATTCCTATTCAAAAGAGATCCTTTGAGATCAAATTTGTTCATTATATGATCAAGAAATAAATTCTCTACAAATTTTTTTTTATGAAGGTATATATTTGAGATATGTATCATCTGACAAAACCCAAGAGATTCTAAAAAATTTGCATCAAAATATTAGTAGTGTCCATCCATATGGAAATACTATAGCCTATATGATCTTCAAAATGGGTTATTATTGGCCAACAATATTCAAAGATGCTCACTCCCACATAAGGAAATGCCACAAATGCCAAGTTTTAGAAAAAAGAGAGGTGCAAACAACAATGCCACTGTATCTCATGATTGATAGTATGCCATTTTCTTAATGGGGTTTAGATTTCATTGGTGTTATCAACCTAAAATCTTCATCTTGACACAAATTTGTGATCACCAATATAGATTATTACACTAGATGGACTAAAAAAATAACCACTAAGAATTCAATAACATAAGATGAGGTCAATTTTCTTGATGATCATATCACAACTAGGTTTAGTACTTTTATTTCCCTAGTTTGTGATAATAGGCTAACATTTTAATTAGATGAATTTATAAAATGGGCTCATGATAATCTGATCACAATTAGATCATCCTTTAATCACTACCCACAAGGGAATATATTAGTTGAATCAACCAACAAGAACCTCATTGATGTTATCAATAAATTGGTTGTGGATAAATATAGAGAGTGGTATCTATTACTTAAATACACACTCTAGGTAGATCAAACTAGGTACAAGTAATATCTTAAAGCCTCACCATATCTTCTTGTCTATTTGAGAAAACTAGTATTCCCAATCATGCTTAAGTTTCCAACATATTAGTTCACGTATAAATACATAGAAAATGATGAGATAATAGAGTCCATATTTCTAGACATCATTGAAATGGATAATTCTAGGACTAAATCCTTACAAAACTTTATGAGACATCAAGATATCATCAAAATGTGGTTCGATAAAAGATAAAAATCTAAAGCATTCATGATTTATAACTTGGTGATTCTATGAGGCAAAGCCCATGAAAAGAAAGGACAACATGACAAGTTCATCCCACTATGGATAGGAACTTATCATATCTCCAAGATATTGGGTAATAATGATTTTCACTTGAGAGACCTCCACAGTAATAAATTGATATATCCAACCAATGGACAATTTTTAAAGCATTACTTCATGGCTACTCAATATGGAGATGTCTCTAAGTAAAAATAAGTATCCCAGTAGAGGTAGGGGTAGGTTATATTTTTTATTAGTTAGCTTCCTAATTTTAGTCATTTGTTTTCATTAGAGTAGTCTATGCTTTCTATATTATTCATTCTCACTTTCTATATTAGTCATTCTTACTTTCTACATATTGTTTTTCTTAGTCTAATTTCTTGTTTTTTTAAGTTAGTCTCTCACTTTCTAGAATGTCTTTCCTTTTGGTTTCCTGGTAATCTGACATATCACTCCTAACATAACCAATAAATAGCCTATTTGAATGATGTCCCAAATCTATGTTTTGAATTCAAATTAAATTAGCCAATATTACACCTTGTACATCAGAATCCCTAATCTAGGTAAGCAATGGGAGAGTGATTTAATAATTTTAGGACTAATGGAGTTTTATTCCTAATTTAGTTAAGGGTCTATAATAATAAATTAGTTAATAATATTGGAATAATTACAATATTGATTTGTATAATTTATTTGATTTTTGTAGCTATCTGAAAATAGAAATAAATGAGGAGAACTGTAACCTAGCTTAAAACTAGACTGAGATTGTTGAGATAGAGGTTAAAACTAGCTATGCAAGAATGGGATAGTGTCATGAACTAGGATCTAGCTTTCATTTGGTGATAGGATAGGAGCACCAAAAATAGGACACTTCAGGGTCTAGTTCTATAGTCCAAACTAATCATAGAGATCTAAGTTTTTTGGGTTTTATCTGATGTCCTTGTATGAGTTTTCCCATTAAATTTTGGATCTTGAATGTTGATATAGCTCTTTGTAGAGCTGATTTGATCTCCAAATCTATATCTTCATAGTGTTTGGATAAATATTGAGAAAGAGGGGTGGGGTTAGTGTGTGTAAGATGCACTAAACATGTATGCACACCCCTTGTGTGAGTATGCTACTTATATATCAATACTCTGAAGAGGGATCAAGCCATATACAATTATCCCACTTGATGTGCTTTATGAAATAGTGATATGGAGATGCAAAAATGCCAAACTAATAGTGCTTGAGGTGGCTAGGGACTGGTGTGAGGGTTTGAATATGTTGGTAGTTGTATTGGATGGCTGTATGTAGAGCATAGGTAAATTTTCCTTAGCAATCTTGCTTTTATTCTTTCTTAATTTTTTAATATTTACCAACCTCTTATAAATAAACTTTAAATGGGCCTTTATAGAGATCTACTAGTCATGGGTTAAATGTATTCATGTTAGGATGACATAATGACGAAGAGGAATCAAAAGGAAATGGTCATATAGGCTCAAAATATGATTAGATAGAAGCACTAGAAATGGGACACCCTATGGTCTAGTGCTATAGTCTAACCCTAGTGCTCCTATCCTACATGCTCAAAATCTAGTGGGATAGAACTAGCATAGAAAATGTAGCCTAGTTGAGCTAGAACTAGGACTCGAAAGACTATTAATGACTAAGAATAAGAAAAATGGTGTCTATAAGGGTCATGAGAGCATGAAAGAGGGACCTATGGGTTGGGTGTCACAAACCACACTCAAGCTACCAATTTTGACATTTTATATGACTACATCCCCCCCCCCTTTATTCTAGTGATGCAATAAAGTGAAATACTAAGATAAAGGAAAAGTAGAAAATGTACTTGAACTTACCTATAAGGGTGAAGCCCATGATGTTGTGTGATGTTGGGTATACATAGAGAGAGAAAATTATGAAGTGTAAATCTGCAAAAGAAAATAAAGAGTGGATCAATTCTTACTAGATACACTATATATAAATTAAGAACATATAAAATCTATGTAAGAGAGAGAGAAAAAGAAAGGAATGAATACACCTCACTAGGTATGTAGACCAATACAAAACTTGTTGTGATGTTGAGTAATGCTAGATATGTGTTGTATTAAGATTAATATCACAAATGGAGCTAAGTTCTCAATTCCCCAAGAGTGTCTCAAGAATGCAAGGGACAGCCCTTTGGCTTTGTCATCACCTATGAAATGAAGCTATGTGATCATGCATGTATTAATTGATGTTTGAATTGTATGTCTAATCCATATGAGTAGGTGGTTCAAGAATACAAAAGGTTGGCCCTTTGGCTCCATCATTTCCCACAAAGTGAAGTTATGAACTAATAATAGTATGAATGTGTGTCATATGAGATGGCTCTTGAAGCCCATGAATTCTCTGAAATCTAACAATGTGGCATGGATATTTGAGTGTGTACTAGAAACTAGGCCAATCTTGGCCACTCTAGAAGGAGGAGATTATGTTAGTATGAAAGCCACTCCAAAATTGGAAACTTGAGATAATGTGGAAGCCACTTAGGAATGTGGAGGTTAGGCTTATATGAAAGTCACTATGAAATGGTGCCAAACACTTAAAGATGGAATAAGTCACACCATTGCTAAGAATACCTAGGTAATGTAATTAACTTAGAAAGAAAGAAAGTCAAATATGTTGTGCACATTACCCCCAATCATTAGTGCCTATAGCATGGATTTTGATCTAGAATTTATACCAATTGCCCAATTTGAAAGTGGAAGTAAGAGCCATCATGTTGCACATTGTGCCCTCTATATCTATATTTTCTAAGGAAAACTATATTGAAACTATTGAATCTAATCTAAAATAGAGGTGAGAAAACTATAACTAAACTTACCTTTCTAGGTTTTTTATTATTTGGACAAGATCACCAAAAATAGGATACCTTGGTGTTCAATGCTATTATCTAGGTTTAACACTCTTGTCCTTTACTAATTCTGATCATTGTTCTATAATAATCACTATTTTTTTGGTCTATTCTACCTGGTTTGAAATCTGATTATTGTTATGAGTGTTCTACAAATTGATTTTTGATTGGTAGAGGGCTCTAATATCTATTACAAAACCCTTGATTATTTCCCCCTCTTTTGAGGGTAGGAATGAAAACCTTGAAATGACTACCTTCAGAAGAAAAAGTCTTATAAGTGTGTTATGATATGAAATGCATGATAAAAAAATGATAATAAAAAATAAGTCTCAATATATATCGTAGTTTGTTTTGAATATTGTTAGATCAATAAGGGTATGCCTAGATAGATGTAACAATGTAATAGAATGTGTAATGTATTGAGCTAAAACTAAAAAATTTGATTAGTTTTTACTTGTTATTTATTAAGGAAGGATGAAGCATGATGTCCATCATGGCATCCAAAATAGAAAAAGATGCATCATGTTGATCATGACATTACAAATAGTGAGAAGAAAACAAGCAACAAGCACACAAGGAAAGAAGTAAGTGTACAAGAGTGGCCAAGGGGCCAAGAAGACAAGGGACATGGGCACATGTCACTCAAACTAGAAATCAGGCATATAAGGCATGTACAAATTCCACATACACATAAAATTGAAAATAGGAAAGGTTGGTATGAGGGCCATAATCACATAGAAGAGTATAGGCAAAGGACATTGGAAAATGTCCTAAGGCACACACAAGAATAAAAGTAAAGGAAATTGGAAAATGTCTTAAGACACATAAAATAGATAAAATAGGAGCCAAGAACTGTAATCACATCTAGCTATACAAAGTAAGGAAAGCATGGAAATACTATAAATAAAATCACATCTAACTTATCAAATTAAGAACTAAAAGTATGCAAGACATGTAGTACAATACCAGGTATATGCTAAGAATTACATAAGTGATATATACTAGTGAGTGTTGATAGAGTAATTTGTGTAAGCTAGTTAGTAATATACATCATCATGATAACTAGAGTGTGTGGTATAGGAATGACATAACCTGGATGGTGTAGTTATGTAGAAGATGCCCCTAGTGGGTAGATATATCTATGTGTGTCTCGAATGTAGAATTATGATGCCCCTTAAGGGTAGAGTGAAGCAATCATGGATCTATATGTCATTACACACATTCAAATAAGATCAAGTGAAGCATGGTAATGTAGATAAATTGACAAAAAATAACATATAATAGCAAATGTAAGTCTAGCATGGTAGTAGAAATGTAAAGCTTAGATGATGCATCTAATTGAAATGTTTTTGGTGTTTTTTTAGCTATTTGAATGTTTATCTATTTTTTAATTTTGTATTTTTTTGGTATTTTTGAAATATTTTTATGTACAATCAATCATAAGAATATTATGTTCAAGAAAGCTAAAATATTATGTACAAGAAAGACTGGGAAGAAATGATACTAATCGATGAGTCTCATGAGAGACTTCCTATCATGGTGTCTTATATCAAACAAAAGAATCATGCATGATTATGAAGCATGAGGGAATGGATATGAATATGACTTTGAATATTCAAATTAATTATTGGTATCTTGTAAATCATAATAATTTGTATTGTTTCACTCATCATTATCATCTTGATTTTGAACCAATAGAATGTTAGTGTTGAATTTTGATGTATCTGGATATTTTCCTTTGATAAATTATGTTTGTGAATTATTTACCTTAGGATTTTGAATAAATAACAAACCTTGGTGATAAACATTATCAACTACTAAAATAGGAGTAGTTATGCCTTGAACATGCTTGCCCAACCTTTGACCTTGATAATCAAACTATTGTAGTTATTTTTTACCAAACCTATACTTCTTTGAAAGTTGAGCCTTATTTTTTGAGAGGTATATTTGCATAATTTTCATGCTTTATCTATGCTTGTGGTATTATTTTTTGCTATGATTTTGGTTTTTTATCCTTTTGTTATTCTAAGCTATGCTTTGGTAACCACTTTTGTACTATTTCTTAATTTGACCCTTCGTGAATGTCTTCATGTGTCACTGTGGGTTGATTGAATAATTTACCCTATATAGGGTCCTCATTAGCAATTATCTATTTTATATGTTTTTTCAATACCAAACATGAATCTATGTTATGCCCATGCATTTGATGATATGTATAATAATATCTAGATCTTCTCACTAGATGTAGAGGAGGTAGTTTGATCAACTTAGATTTATCATTTCCCTTTGTACCTCACTTGAAATCTTATTTTATCTTTGAATAGTTTTTTAATGACTAGTTGTAGATTTACTTTGTTTTTATTTCTTGTTTTGATATGTAACATTGCTTGAAACAAATTGACTAGGTGAAGGTGCATATACATGATTGACACTAGGGTGCCTTTGAGGCTTTTGTATTATAATCTAATTTTCCAAAGTTATGATATTTTTATGTAATAGATGATTTTGAATTTGTAAATATAAAATTAACTTGCTCATACTAGTGATTTTATCTCTTGGAGTCTATCAAGTACAAACCCTAGTTGATTTTGATTAAAATGTAAGCACATATGTTGAAGAGGGATTGAAGAAGTTATAGGCTGAATGTATGCATTAGGAATAATAGTATAGGTTGCCTCACCTTTTGGATAGGTGATAGCATGGTCCTAGTTAGAGGGAAAGTACCTATCACCCTCTTAGGGGAGATAAGGAGAAGGAAATCATTTCATGTGCATAAGATATGACATTGAAACTTGACAGGTGGTTATTAGCCTATGTAGATACTCAAAAGTAGACAAAGAGTTAGATACATCTAGGTAAAAACCATGTATAAGGGATGAAATTCATGTAATTAGAGTTACAAGCTATATAAAAATATGAATATAAAGAATATTCTACATGAGAGATAGAAAACATGAGATAGAGAGTATGGAACTTTGTACTAATGCAAAAAAAAACATTGATTTGTAACATAACATTTGTAACATGTTTAGCAAAATGGACTTGAAAATTTTTCCATATGAGAGATAGAAAGTAAGGGATAAAGAGTATGAAATTTTTCATGAATGCATAAAGATATGTGATATGATATTTATAATATGTTTATCAAGATAAAATTGAAAATTTTTCCATATGAGAGATAAAATGCAAGGGATAGAGAACATGAAATTGTGCACAAATGCATAAAAAACTTTGATATGTGATATGATATTTCTAATATGTTTAGCATGATAAAATTTAAAAATTTTCCATATGAGAGATAGAAATTAATTAATTAAACCTTTTATTAAATACAAGTAAACATTGCTTTGAAAGAGAGGGATCTTACTATGTTTAACAATAACTTTCTTAATATCATCCCATATTATGAAAAGTAAACATGAAATGCAAAGAATGAAGCTTTGTATTAACATATGGTAAAATTCATAATTTATGTACATGATAGGACCGATTATGGTCTCCTTATTTTTTTAAATAAATGTAAGAAATAAGTGTAAACAAGTGAGATCCATTTTTATTTTTATGTGGAATCTAATTTTAGATGTAAGGTGATACCTCAAGTAAACAAAGGGACCTAGTATATGCAACTAAGGTTTTGAAAAATAATATTTGTAAAATTACTAAGGAATTATAAAATTTAATGTGGATTTTTTATTTAAATATGTAGGTTAAAAATAAAAAAAATATTGGAAAAATTAGGAAATAATTTACCCTAGGGTCTCTAGGGTTTTTATGTGCAAAAGGACCTAATAAATTAAACTAGGGTTTGGAATAAATGATTTTTAAAATTACTAACATGAATTTAAAAAGTAAATGTGATTTTTAATTTAAATATGCAATTAAAAGATAATAAAAATATTGGCAAAAATAAGAAGGAATTTTCCCTAGGGGTTTTGGGGTTTTTATGCACAAATGAAGTAAGACAGGTTTGCCAAATGATTTAATAATTTTAGGAATAATAGAGTTTTATTCATAATTTAGTTAAGGGTTTAGAGTAATAAATTAGTAAATAATATTTAAATAATTAAATTACAATTTTTTATAATTTATTTAATTTTCTTAGCTTTCTAAAAATAGTAATAAATGAGGAGAAATGTAACTTAGCTTAAAACTAGAATGAGACAGCTGAGATAGAGGCTAAAACTAGCTATGTGGGATTAGGATAGTGTCATGAACCAAGATCTAGATTTATTTTAATGAAAATATAGGAGTGTCAATATTAGGACACTTCAAGGTCTGGTGTTATATTCTAGGTCCTACTGCTATTGTCTAAACTAGTAATAGAGATTTGAGTTTTATGGGTTTTGTTTGCTCTCCCTGTGTGAGCCTGCTTATATAATTTTTGATCTTGAATGTAAATGGAGATTATTTATACATCTGATTTAATATCCAAACCTATATCTTCATAGTGCTTAGAGAAAACTTGAGAAAGAGGGGTGGGGTTAGTGTGTGTAATATACACTGAACATGTATCCACACCCCTTATATGGGCACATTGCCTACATACTAATACTCTAAAAAAGGATCAAGCCATATGTAGTTCTCCCACTTGATGTGATTTGTGTAATAGTGTTATGTAGATGTAAAAATGTTAAACTAAGAGTGCTTGAGGTGGCTAGGGACTAGTCTGAGGGTTTGAATATGTTGGTAGCTATATTGGATGGTTGTATGCAAAGAATTTAGAAATTTACCGTAGTGTTCTTGCTTGTATTCTTGATTTATTTTGTAATTTTTATCACTTTGGAGTGCACCCTACTCAAAGATGTGTAAGCAGAACTTCTCTCCAGTTGATACAATGGGAACTTCTCATAGTGTGGGTGACTCTATGATGAGAAGAACCTCCAGAGAGGGCTGCTTCCCTTAAGATTTTTCAATAAATTTGACAATTGTGATTTTTTTTGTGATTATGGAGTGAAAAGGGGAAGATAAAAATTAAAATAAATTCTAATAAAAAAGGGGATGATACACATAAATTATCCAAATCCTCTAAAGTTACTAGAACTAATGCACACATATAATCAATGAAATTTATATTTATGTCCTAAAGCAAAAATGTTTCAGATGAAGGGTTGAAAACCTCTTAAAATGATCTATAAAAAGGGTGAGATAAAGAGATATAGGTGAGGAAGGGACCTAAAAAAGGAGATAAATATCACTTATATGTTGATGCACAATCAAATACACACTATTCTTCTATCAAAACTCAGATATTAAAAAAAAAATCCTTTATTGATAAATGGTCCAGCTTATAATTTCTCTTTTCAAACTTTAGATTTTTTTTTTTTACTATTTTGGATTGAAAATCCATCCTTTAAAATGGCTTAAAGTCTCCTATATATAGAATATAAGATAAAATAAAGAAAAGGAATCATGTGTCAGAGTCAGGAATTGAGAGAAGAAATCATCAATGACTATGAATCACTCTTTGTTCTCAAGCTCTTTTGTATTGAAATCATGAAATTAATTTGATCATGAGATTATCCATCCAAAATCACTATAAATATCTTTGATCCCCTCATGCAGTTGAGTCTCCATTTTGGAATTGAGAGAGCTGTGCTTGAAGGCAACTACATGTCCTTGCCAAGTGTGAATGATTTGATCCTTGCATTTAAAACTTGGCATGCTCCTTAATACAGTATTGGACTATAAATCTACTATAGATAAAAAAAACCAATATATTTATATATTTTTGGCATGTTCATGCTCCACCTAGATGCATCTAATGTAGCTTGGGCCACCTTGCATTTTCTGTATGTAGGCTATAGACCATGTCATCGAAGTTAAAAGTAGAAGTCATCATTGTCTTTTCTTATTGGCTATCAAAATCCACTAAGACCATTTAAAAACTTGGCCTTTTATCACCTATTTATCTACTTGAGCTTGGACTCCCATGAACCATCAATATTTGATCATGAGATATTGAAAAGTGTCAAGCTCATAGCAATCTTGATGAACCCTTTGAAAACTTGACCAAATGCAAACAGCTACTTATAGAGCCTCAAACTTGACATTTATGCGCCAATAATTGGATATTTGAGTCCCAACATCTATTTTATAAGTTTGAAGTTGATATTTACATAACTATCATCAATTCCATTGGGTCATTTCATTCAGATTTTTTCTTTGGGCATTTTCCCATGGGATTGACCCTTAAGAAATCTGTTTCACCCTTTTGCTTTCAGGCTATTTGTATCAGGCCAATTCCTTTGGACTTTTAGTTTTACTCAAACTTTTTGTTAGTTATTTTTGGAAGGGAAAGTATAATATTCATAATTTGAAAATGGACCTTCTTATAAAAAATAATCCTTCAGCTATCTTGAAAAGTACCTTTGGCAATTTGATAATGCCCTTTGATTTTTTTGAAAATGGACCATTTTGTTGAGAAAAACCCTTCAGAACTTTGAAAAGTCCCCTCCAACTTTTTGAAAATGATCCTTCAAAAACGTGTAAATATATCATTTTCCAAAAATAACCCTTTAACTATCTTGAAAAGTACCTTCAAATTTTGGAAAATGAACTGTTTGGAGAATTTCTTCGGATTTTTTCCCAAAGATAATTTTTTTGAACTTTTTCCAAGTGACCTTTCTGAAGAGAAAGTATCCTTTAGATTTTTTTGAAATGAACCATCGAAAGTTTTTTTGGTCCACTTCATCTTTTTAAAATTCCTTTCTTGAAGAGAAGGGACCTTTTAGGTTCTTGAAAGAGGCCTTTTTTGCTAAGAAAAGTGCCTTTCATCTTTCTAGAAATGTTCTTTCAAAAACCTTGAAAATACCATTTTCAAAAGGAAAGTATCCTTCAATTTTCTTGAAAATGCCATTTGGATTTCTTGAAAATTCCCTTTTCCTCAAGAAAAGTACCCTTCAAAGTTTTGAAAAGAACCTTCTGACTTTGGAATGGACTTTCAAAAAAATGCATTGGATCCTTTGGGAAGGATACTTTGCACGAAAAGTGCTCTTTGGAACCTTTGAATCGAGTCACTTTACTTTCAAGATATCCTTTGGGATTTTCATCAAGAAAAGTACCTTCATAGAAATTGAATAGTACCTTTTAGAAATTTATTTTGAACAAAATGCTGAAATAATTCCTAACACTTTGAACAAACACTTAATCAAATGAAGTAACTTGCCCTAAAAATTTTGACCCAAAAATATCCTTGTCCATCAAGTTTTATACTCCTTACTTACTTCAGGATTCTTTGGTGAAGTAATTGATACATGAAAACCTAAAGTATATCTTCTGTGAAAGCCTAAAGTCTTCTACTTATGAAAACCTGAAGTCTTCTTTAAAAATTTACTCCTTTCAACTGCTCTGATCAACATCAATACTTTCCTGTAAAGAATAAGACAAGTGAAAGAAAAGATCCTAAATCACCTAAATAGAGGACCTATTAAACATGGGTTCTTTAAGGAATATTCAAGGATAAATAACTAACTCACAAAGCAAATTGGCATGATTTAATGACTTTTGAAAACACTTTTGACACTTTTACCCCTATTTATGGCATTTTGACCCAAATTGGCACTTTTAAACCATAAATGACCAATTTGACGAGTTATAAAGAGAAATTAACCATTATATGGAAATTTTTAGATAATAGGGGTTGTAATTTGGCCTTAATAGGCTAAATTACTAATATTAATATTTTTCAACCCCTTTTAAGTGAAATTTGAATGAGATTTTATAGAGAGCTATTGGTCATGGGTTAAATGTATTCGCACTAGGCTAACACAATGAGGAAGAGGAATTAGAAGGAAATGGTCACCTAGGCTCAAAATGTGATCAGATAGGAGTAATAGAAATGGGACAACCTAGGCTCCATCACTATATTCCAACCCCAACACTCTTTTCCTATGGCTTGAGACTTGGGGGGATGAAACTAGCATAGGAAATGCAACCTGATTGAGCTAGAATCAGGTCTCAGAAGTCTATGGATGACTAAGAAGAAGAAAAAAGGTGCCTATAAGGGTCATGAGAGTATGCAAGAGGGACCTATGGGTTGGGTGTCACAATCCACACTCAAGCTATCAATTTTGATATTTTATATGACTATAGAGAGTTATCCATGACAATGTTATGAAGTGAATGATCTTACTAGGTATATAAAAGTTAATACTACACCTCCATGTAAAATTTGAAATATTTTCTTATCTCCTTAGATCAAATTCAAATTAAATTCTAATACTTATTTGAGGTAATGACCATTGATATGATTGAATTTGACAGGGACACTATGATGAACCCAATCATACCAACACCAGCTCAAGGTGATCACTTCTTTCTTCCATTCAAAAAACAAAAACAAAAACAAAAATAAAAATAAATAGAAAAGTATAAAATAAAATCAAAATATATTAAAATCATACATGATGAGATAAGATCAATATATCATGCATCATGAAAAAGTATGATGGGAGGAAGGGTGATCAAAGGTATCACTATCACGTCTATGGATTCTTGGTTGATAGTAAAGCAATGCCTAAGTTTGACAAATTTTTGTTGACTTAATACCCAATCAAAATGAAATCTACAACTCATCCCATGTCTTTGCTAAAATCCTTTGACAAGGAGTAAACGATATGAATTTGACATACACTAGTCTAAGGTATAGGTAAAGTAAGTATATTGTATGAAGTTACCAAGAGTTTCTTTTATATTTCTAATCTAATCATTTATTTTATAGAATAGTTCACGATTGATATTGGGATTGTGAAACCATGGATTCTATGTTCTTGAAAACTCAAGAGTATTCACCCTTGTAAGTTGCTAGTTGTTTTATTTAACACACTCTACTTGGATTTTTGATAGGCAAGTGGAGACCCCTTAGTTTTTCTTAAAAGGCTTGTTCATTGTAGAAATGTACATGCATGTTTAGCCTATTTCATTATCTATGAAAATATAAGGATTTTTGGTATTAAATCACTTTTGTTACATCTATTTTCCTATTGCAACCAATTTTCATTAAAATGGCTTATTAGAAATAATATATTAAAGAAAATTATGGAAGATTACTATCTATGACAGGTATTTAGATTTAATTATTCAGATTTATTTTTTGGGATCACTTATTCAGCATTATGAACATTTTGGTTTTTGTAATTTTTGACTATGACATTTTGGTTTTTTGTAGTTCATCTTTGGTATTTTGGTCTTTGGCAACTTTCAATAGGGAGATTTCCTTTAGGATTTTTTGTTTCAAAATTTTGTGTCAGTAAAATATTTTTCAAATCCTTTTGTTCAACACCCCTTATCCAACATCTTTATTTCAATAAATTTTAGTCTTCGAGACATATGGTCTTTGATAACTTTCTCTTCTGCATCTTTTATTTGGAGACTTTTAGTCAAAATTATCACCTTCAACAAATTTCTCTAATAAATCCTTCTGAATGACAATTTGGTCTTCAAATTCTTTCATTTAGAACTCTTGGATCATAAAATAAAATAATTTGACTCAAACATAAGCAAGGACTCCTAATTAAACCACATATTAACAAGTGTCAAAAAGAGTATCACCATGTCACCCCCAAATGAGCAATCATCCTATGTGTCATGTCCACTAGGCCAATGTGGTCATGTTTGAATTAAATGAAGGTGAAAGTCTTGTAGACATTGGTGATTAATGGTTCATGAACTAAACTTTAATGCTAAAAGGCTATAACCTCAAGCTGATAACTAATTTCACATCCATTTATTATCATTGTGCTCAAGTGTATATTTCCTTATACAAATTCAAATCCATATCTACATTAAATTAAGCTATAATTTGCATAATAAAGTGCCAATCCACCATTACTAGGAGTTCAAATTCTACCAACACTAAGAATTAACAATCATGTCTTCATCTAAAGCATAAAGGGAAGCCCATACACCATCTAGATTCTCCATCAAGGACTAAATATAATACATGGATACAATTTTTGATGAATCAATAGCCAATAGTACCAACTCTAACTACTCGACTTTGTGGGAGGTCATAGAGAGTGTCAACCCATTTACTTGTGAAGAAGATGTCTCTCAGGAGGAATGACAAGTTACATCTAATCTATTACCTTTCAAACCCTAAACACTTTATTATGAAACTATCAAATTAGAGGTCATACCATGTATTGAATTTTTATGAGATTTTTTCTTCAAGTGAGGATTGCATATAGTGATTTCTTTCACTACATTAACAAAAACACCATCATCACTTACATATCTAGGGAGGCATTCTAAAGGTATTTACACTTACCCATCCTAGATGCTACCTTTTATTTGCATAACATATCCATTTGGAAGAAGAGAAACAACATAGAACCAATAGTGAGCAAACAGATTCTCCTAGGAGAGCCCTTCTCACTCAAGTGGTCACCTAGAATCCTATGCCCACTACTAGATTCCAGATGGGAATTTGCATTGGTATGACACTACTGACTCATTTTTTTGGTGACCTAAGCATCCACTTCATTTGGAATGGGTATCACTACTTGACCTATTGATCACCTTAGAATGTAAATTTACACTAGGGGAGATTATTAGTGCTCACTTGCATGAATTGATATTGTAGAAATACATAAGGCCCCAAGGTGGCAATTTTTACATGATGTCCTTCTATTGACCAAATTCGACTTTTAGGTCAAATTGGGGCACCCCTAAGTAAAAATCTAACCTTTTTGATGTATTATTGGTCTAATAAATATTTAAAAATGTTTTTTTATAGGTTAATTAATGTTCTTTGATGTTATACTAGTCTTGGTCATTAGTTATTTTAGTCCTTATATCATTTTTGGGTCATTTTAAGGTCAAAAAGGTGCATTTAATGACTTATATGGATTTATTGGGAAGTGTGATTGCTATAAAACATTATTTCATGCCCCATGTGTCTAATTAATTCTTAATTAACTGAAACCAACTAAAAATCATTAGCTTCTTCAAAAAAGGGTAGTTTTTCTTGAGAAAAGAAGAAGTTTGGCACTTGTATAGCTCCTTGGGAAGTGTGCCACATGGGAAAGGATCACACAATGACTCTTCAGATTCCCCATTCCTATTTACACATTTTATTTACTTTGTAAGTTCCATTTTTGGCCCCAAAAATGTTCTACTCCTTTTCAGTCCTCTTGGCAAGCAGAAGTGACCTTTAGATTTGTGTTTGGTATAGTTAGCACAAGAGGTTTCAAGAAAAATGATTTTAGAGGTATATTATACACTAATTAAAATTAAATTTTATTTTTATTTTTAGAGGAATGGTGTCTTGATATTTATGAACCAAACCTAAAAATTTGACCTTTTAAATCTACTTGCTAATCTATGTACCCTATAGGTTTTGCATCAATTTGAGAATTTATGTACAAATAAGATAATTATATTGGTTAAAAAGGATGTTTAATTCCCAATATAATTTTTTCCATTCTTATTTTCAAGTTTATTTAATATGCAAATCATATTTAATTTGTAGACTGGTCTTATGTGTGATGATAGGCTTATTTTCACCATTTTCAAATTTTCATGATGGTTATGCGTAGAGGCCAAACAATAGGTCACTTTCAGTTATAGATATAAGTGCGATTTATAATGGGCCAAATAATGTATATGGGATAAAATTATATGTGTATAATCTATTTTAATGTATGGAAGCTATCAAGAAAGTTATTTTAGGCTTTAGGTTGAAGGTAGGCCTATTGATCATACTTAAGCCTAAAGCCAAATGTATAACCATTTACACTTCTAGCATGAAATATGATTTATACCCTATTGTAACATTATTTTGGGGTCAATTAAAATTTTATAAATATCTTATAGTGCAAATAAAACCAAAGGAAGCCATTCTTGGACATTAAACCAATTCAGACATGCAAGAATGGAAGAAACAAACTCAAGTGGGTATCTTTGAGTGCTCATTTCTCTTTTGAGGATTTTCATGGAAGTATAATAAGTTTAAGGATGTTATTAAGGTCCCTAAAAATAAAATTGGTGAATTTTTTTTTCAAGCTGAATGTGAAACTTGTATGAACAAAGCTTAAGAATCAAAACTATTAGAAACCCTTGCAAACCTTGATTAGTGACCCAATGGAGGAAATGGAGTTGGATAGCTTATAAAATTTAATAGTTTTCTCATGAAACCTATTTTAAGTTTAATATGACTCCTTCAATCTACTTTCCACCAAAATGAGTTGTACAAACTTGTAGGGACATGGTAAAAATAGGGTATTTTTGACCATTTTTTTGTGTTTTGTAGGATACAAGAGGATTTTGAAGGTGAAATAAAGTTTTGGAGGAATTTATATACTTTTTATAACTACATATTTTAATTAAATTTCAATAAAAAACTCCTAAGTTTCCAAACTAGGTGCTTCATCTTAACTAGTCAAAACTGGCATATTGGACAAGCTAGTGAAAGGTGTGGAAACTTCAAGAGGATGTATTTTTAAGGTATCCAAAATTAATATATGGATATATAGGGACTTTAAAATTTTAATATACTCCCTCCCACATATTTTTATGGGAAATTGAAGCCAAATTTGAGGCAAAGTGTGCAGGGTACATGGAAGAGGAGTTTTCTTGATAGTAGATGATGATGGCTCACTTCTAGGTGACTCCAGAGAACCAAGCCATAAAAAAATTCATGGGGAGGAATTAATAATACCCTTACCATTATTTAAAACAATCATTCATATCCCTAATTAGTTATGGTATTTTTGAATAGGCCCAAATTATGAAGGTAATTTTTTGAGCTAAGACAAGGAGTTTTTGGCCATTTTGCAAGAGTTTGATGACTTGGATTGACACTTATAATTATTAACATTTAATGGTTAATCCATATCCTATTTTAATATAAAATAAATCCTTGTATCATATTTCAAATTTTCCTTGTGACCCTTGGACTTCTCTCTTTCTCAAGTTCTATAAGAACTTGCCATTTTGGCATTGTAATCTATGATCCTCCTAAGTATGTAAAATCCAAACTCATTTACATAACATTTTATCAATAATAATACAAATTTTTATCTCAATTACTATTCATAAGTGCATTTTAATTTCTTGATGGATCTTTCTTAGTGAAAACTATGGATTTCTTAGCATGTTTTCTTATTATTTCACCTTATTTGTAGTGGGAAAGCTTCTTCTTGCAGGGCATATGAAGTGTTATAGGAAATTTCAAAGATTATTTGAGTTATTATTTTCATTAGTTTCATTAAAGGCCTCTCATCTATTCCTCCTAATTTTTCACATTCATCCATAACCTCATAATGTAACATTGATGTGAGAAGATGCAGATTAGAGAAGTGTATGTTCAGTTTGTCCCTTGATTTCATGTGTAACATGATATTGGTAGGAATTCATCATATAATTTTGTGTTTCACCCACCATATAATATATTTTTTAATTTATCTCTCTCCCTTTTCACCCTCCCCCCTACAAATTTAAGTGTAGTTATGATCCAAAGTAGTACATCAAGGGAGTTAGCCCTATCTAGAGATTCACCTCATACTTAGGCTACCCACAAGCCTAGAGGTGTTTCCATTATGACACTTGGATGAGGATATATTTTAAATATCCTCAAATGGTGAAAATCCAAGTGACAATATTTTTTGGCATGCCCAATGGGACTCTTGGTCCAAAAGGTTGAGATATTTTTTGTGTTGTCTCTCAACTATCAGCCTTTGGAGGAATCTATAAAAGCATCAATGGAGACTAAAAATATATATCTATTGGTCAAGCAACCAAAATTATATTTTGAAGATTGTTGGTAAAATTTTCCTTTGTGTTCTTTCTTTCAATGAAATTTCATGGCTAATTTTGGTTTTAAGCACTATTTTAAACAAGTTGGTGAGACTTTTCGATCTTGTTCCATTACCTATAAATATGAACAAGCTCTTAATAAATATTGTCATGAATTTTACCATCCTTTTCATGAATTTTATTACTCCTACAATCATCCTTCTCCATGCCTTGCTCCTAGTTAACCTAGTCACTTCTCAAGTCAACCCATTTCCACCTTCAAGAAAACACTTTTGGGATATGCGAGGTACATGTTAGAGCTTGATACTCTAAGGGGATGTGGTCAAGAGATTCCTAGTGACATTATTCATAATGTGAGAGATGCATTATATTTGGTCAAAATATAATGGGTACCTATTGAGAAAGTTAATTGGCAAAGGCTCACAAGTGAGATGCTTGATATGAGTGGCCTAGTTTATTCCTTACATAATAGGCTAAAAGTTCATGAAAGGCCACTTCACCAAACCTATCAAAATTCATATCCACATACCCAAGTTTCCTATTACCCATATTTTATCCCCACTTATGAGCCCAATCAAGGATATCAAAGTCATCCTTTTCCCAATTAGTCGAAAGAGAGAGTTGAAAGGAGAAACCTTGTGTTTGAAAGTAATCTTGATAAGAAAATTGAGTTAGCTAATATGCATATGTAACAGTCCATGTTGGAAATGAAGGAATTGGAGTTCAATTCCTCATTACCATCTCACATTTAATCCCCACCACCTCAAAAAGAGACTCATAATCCTAATATCCTAAGTTAGTGGAGTCATGGGGAAAGAAAGGGGAGAAAAGTATTTATAAAGAGTGTGAAGTTGAGAAGGAGCTTGATCCTATAAAAATATCTCCCACCCTTCCTCAAGAAACTAATTATCCTCCATATGATCCATCTTATACTAATTTTCCTCATTATGATGCATATAAAATTCAATAAATACTTTTCCAAGAGAATCTAGCCAAGTAGATTGAAGAGTTAGAGGCAAATATGAAAATTCTAAGTCAAGGTGAGATAGAAGGTTTAGACCCAAAGGAAGATCCTATGCCTAAACACACCCTATATACCCTTCCTCAAGAGATCCCTCTAGTTAAATAAGATGTGAATGAATTGTTTTTCAAGTGGAAGGAATAAAATCAAGTGGTTTTATCCCAAGGTATGTCTTCCCTTCCTCAAGAGATTCCAAAAGAAACCCCTACATCTCACTCCCAATCTAATTTTGATTTCTACGTACCATGTCCACCAAATATTTCATATTTTCCTCACACCATCACCCTTTATCTTGATGTAATAATGGTATGTCATCCTAAATAGGATAATTTGGTTGATAAGGAAAGATAAATCTTGCTTGAAGAAAACATACCTCCTTGGTAGCTTCATTGGGCTAGGTCACATGACTCAAGATGCCTAGTCTTGGCATCACCATGAAAGAGAAAGAGATGGAATATCTTATATCCCTTGAAGAAGACTCTACATCTGATAAAAATGTTGTAGATGATCACCTCTATCATGAATATGAAAGTATTATTATGGATGGAGAATATTTTCAAGTCTTTCCCAAAGAGGTGGCAGTCCTAAAAGAATCTCTTCAGACTAAGGTAGAAGTTGTTGATATTGAAGATGATCCAATACCTCAACCTGATATTGGAAAAATATAAAATGCATTGGATCTTGAAGAGCACCAAATTGTTAACATCATACATCAAGAAGATAAGATTGAAGAGGTAGTGGTTCAAGATGATAAAGAGGAAAATAATGATTGGCAGCTACAAATGGAGTTCTTTCAAGAGTTTTGCCAAGTCTAGAATCAAGTACATGGAAAGGTGAAGGAGTATTTCATGTAGGATAATGATCAAGATTGGTAATAATATGCAAATATCCTTGATGAGATACAATAACTTGTAATTGAGAGGAAGCCCAATCTTATAGAGAGCACTATGAAAGCCTTCATTGATTCTTCCATCACTTTATAAGATGTCATATATGTTTGAAGACAAGTTATTAATCAGCCTTTGGATGAATTATTTGAAATCATTGGAGCAGGATATAATATTCTTCAAGGAAGCTATGATTTGGTCAAAGATGAAGAAAGTAGATTTGGCACTAAAGTAAGTATGCAAAAGAAAAAAAACCTTTCAAATATGTCCTTTCAAGAGACATACATTTCATGATGACATGTTTGAATTCATCAAGATGGGATATCATCTTCTCAATCATTTTTAAGAAACAAATCAGCTCTTGAAATATGGAATAAGATCTATTGGCCTTAATCTTCTAAGGAACATGAAACTACTTCTCTTGAAGCCATGCCTACTAAGGAGATACAAATGGACCATGAAATAAAGAGTGGGAAAGAGTATGAAGTATGTGAACATGTTTAATAGGAATATATATAAATTAGAGACCTATTTAAGGATGATCTACTTAAGATCAAGTCAAGTGAAGTTATAAGGAATATGTCTGATCTATAAAGAACCTAATCCAAGGAGAAACATGCTTAGCACTATGTTTCATCTCACCATGAAGATAATTCAAGAAGTTTTCATTTTGATCCTATAAATTAGGTACGATTAGTTTATAGTTGTGCATAATAGTTTATTTTTATATTCCCCTAATTGCCTTGACCACATGTGTGTGTGTCTTATTAGTTTGTTGTCGTGTTTTATGTGTGTCATTTTTTTTGTGTGGTTGAGGTAATTAGTGGTATTATCTTGATGGTAAAAAGTTTTATTTTTTGTCTCAGACTTTATAAGACTCCCTAAGCCTAATGGATTGATAGGGATACTATTTTAGTTAGTATAGGAGGCATACTAGCCCCATGAGTCACCAATTTATTGACCAAATTTGACTTTTAGGTCAAATTGGGGCACTCCTAAGCAAAAATATGACCTTTTTGATGTTTTATGGGTCTAATACATATTTAAAAAGGTGTTTTATATGCTAATTAATGTTATTTTATGTTATACTAGTCTTGATCATTAGTTCTTTTAGTCCTTATATCATTTTTGGGTCATTTTGATGTCAAAAAAGGTGCATTTAATGACTTGGACGGATTTATTGGGAAGTGTGAAGGTTAAAAAATGTGATTTCATTCCCCATGTGTCCAATTAAGTCTTAATTAATTTAAACCAACTGAAAACTAACAAGTTTGTTAGAAAAAGGGTAGTTTTTCTTAAGAAAAGAAGAAGTTTGGCACTTGTACAAATCCTTGGGAAGTGTGTCATGTGGTAAATGATCACACAATGCATATTAATATTCCCCATGCTTAGTTACATATTTTATTTTCTTTGGAAGTTCAATTTTTGGCCCAAACAATGTTCTACTCCTTTTTAGTCCTCTTAGTAAGCAAAAGTGACCTTCAAATTTGTGTTTGGTACGGTTAACACAAGAGGTTTAAGGAAAAATTATTGTAAGGGTATATTATAAAATCATTCAAATTAAATTTGATGTTTGGTTGTAAAATAATGGTGTCCTGAGCTTTATGAACCATCCCTAAGAAGTTGACCTTTCGAATCTGCCTACTGATCTATGTACCCTATAGGTTTTACATTGGTTTGAAAATTTTCATATAACTCAAACAATAATATTAGTTATAGAGGATTTTTAATTGCACATATAATGTTTTAAATTATTATTTTCAATTTTATTTGATGTGAAAATCATCTCAAATTTGTAGACTGGTCTTATGTGTGATGATAGGCCCGTTTTCACCATTTCCATATTTTCATGCTTTGAAAGTGTCTTGAGAGGGTTGTGTTAAGTTAATTAAAATGTTTAAAACATGATTTTTTTAATCTCATGTCATCTCAATTTCTCTATCCAAAACAATCGCCATGATTTTCAGTCATATGCAACATTTAGGCACAATTATACCATTAACACACAACTTATAGGTTTTTGAAAAGGAAAATCATGTTGGAGACAATGTTTTACACTGAGCTAGGTCCTTGATTATGGAAAATTTGTATTTTTTCATGATTTATATTTGTATAAATCTCATGTTGAATTAAAATTCAATTCTTATTCTCCATATTTCTTTTGGTTTCCTGCACACTAAAATAACCACCTACAAGTGATCTTGATAGAATATTGAAAGGGTCATTTTGGAGCATTAAAACATGTGAAAAAAATATACTTGAGGCCCTAAAATTAATTGATATAATTATTTCAAATTTTTAAGGGATAAGGTTTCAAATAGAGTGAAATAATACCATCTAAGAATCACTGACAATATTTAGGTCATTTTTACCTAAAGCTACAAAACAAAGGTCTAGGAGTTTTTGTGAATAGCATGTGACATGGTGACATGAGCTATTGATGTATTATAATGATCTTTGTTGGTATTAAATACATATTAAAAGACATAAAAATTATTTATGGAAGAATGTTAATGGATATTGATTTATTGGAAGCCAAAACTAGCCAATTTATGACTGTTCTCAAGGAGTGTTGTCTATAATTTTGAGCAATAGAGGAGACCTCTCCATCCAAAGATTAGAAAATTAAACTATGCCTTCATGTTGGAGTGATTAAAAATTATTAAATTGAGAATTAATGAATATAAATACCATTAATGAGGGTTAATTTCTCTATTTTAGGGTCTAGCACCACCTACAGGTCTCCCTCATCACAAAAGTAGCCCCTACAAGCTGGTTGTAAGGTCATTATGGAGAAATTGATTAGACACCTTGATGATGAACTTAATTTAAAGAATAGACATGAAAATTTTGGTTATAGAATATTGTGAAAATATTTTAGGAAGGTTTTAAAACATCAAAACTAAGCCCAAGGAGAAACCTAACACCTATAAGCAGAGTCTTAAGGGGTAGAGTACCTCTATCTAACTAGTGAGCCAATTTTGAGGCTTAAAGTATTGTTTTAGGAAAAATGAATAATTTAAAGTTAAAAAATGTATTTTTGTGACCAAATTTGGATTATGGTAGCTTATAAAACATCATACCAAGTCTCAAGAGGCAAATAACACCTACATTAGGGTCAGATTGTAAGGATTCTCACTCAACATGTAGTGAGTGGAAAGGAGTGTGTTCTTGATGAGAAGATTGCATTGAGGTGAAAAAAATATTATAATAAAATATATTATTACTATAAGGAAACAAAAAATGTTCCATAAACTTTTATTTCAAATCCTAGATAATATTAATACATCTACAAGTACCTTTTTATAGGCCAATATAGTCAAAAAACTTGCGTATGTAATCTGGACCAAACAGTGAGCTGACATAGTTGGTTTTGATGATATTTTAGCTCATACAAGGAAAATTAAATTATGATAAATATTTAGGTGATTATAAAACTTAATTTAATGTCTCTCTACATTGTAATCAAATTTCAAATGGGACAATGCATACCTACAGGTGCAACTTTTGGAGCAAAACATAGTCTTGATAAGAACTTAGTATTGACAAGTTAAAAGTGATTGAAGTTGAATGAGAAAGGTGAAAAAGTGTATCAAAAAGGTATAAAATGATACCAATACACTATAAATTGGTTATAAACATTTTATTATGTCTAATTATATAAATTCATGTACAATCATCACTCGAAGTGAAGAGTACAATCAATTAAGACAATGTGTCATAAGGATGATTTGGGATAAGTTTAGGGTGAATGGTGAGTCCAAAAATTTAAATAAAACTATGGAGACTTAAAATAAATGGTTATAATCATGATTTAAAGGCCTAAAACCTATAATTATCAACTATAGGTACCCTATACAGTAAAACACAACCAAAAGTATGTCAGTTTGCTTTCAGGGAAGTCTACTTAGGAATATGAGGTTTGGAGGGTCTAATATTTAGATAAAGGGATATAATTTTATATAGGTAATATAAAATAAATATATAATATCATAAAATGGACAAAAATATCTAAATAAATAAGGGAGCTCCCTCAATTTTATCTTAGATAGAGGGCACTTCCCTAAGCACGACAATTCATAGTTTTGAGGAATGGGGGAAAAAAGATGAGCCAAAAGTTGAGTGAATCCTTAAATTAAGTTTTTGAATGTATAAAAAAACTAAATAAATCATGATAACTTGTAATAAATATAAAAAATTAAACTAAGAGGTCTAAATTACTAAGGTTGTAGTTAGCCCTGGTAGGCATGGTTATGCCTAGAGGCCAAACAATAGGTCACTTTAAATTATAGATCTAAGTGCGATTTATAATGGGAAAAAACATGTCCTTGGGATAATATTATATGTGTATAATCTATTTTAATATAGGTAATATATAGATAAATTCATTTTAGGCTTTAGGTTATAGGCATACCTATTGAGCACACTTAAGCCTAAAGCCAAATGGATAACCATTTACACTTCTAGCATGAAATATGTTTTCTAACACATTGTAACATTATTTTGGGGTTAATTTATAGTTTATAAATCTTTTATAGTGAAAATAAAACCAAAATAAGCCATTCTTAGACCTTAAACTAATTTAGACATGTAGGAATGGAAGAAACAAACTCAAGTGGGTAACTTTGAGTGCTCATTTCTCTTTTGAGGATCTACATGGGAATTTAATAAGTTTAGGTATGTTATTAAGGCCCTTAAAAATTAAGTTAGTAAATTTTATTTTAAATTTTAACATGAAACATTTATGAACAAATCTTAAGAATCAAAACTATCAAAAACCCTTGTAAACCTTGATTAGTAACCCAATGGAGGAAATAGAGTTGGATATCTAATAAAATGGAACATTTTTATCATGAAACATATTTTAAATTTAAGATTAATCCCTCAAGATACTTCTCACTAGTATGATTTGTATGCACTTGTAAGGACATGGAAAAATAGGGTATTTTTGACCATTTTTTGTGTTGTGTAGGCTACAAGAGGATTTTTAAGGTGAAATAAAGTTTGGGTTAAATTTTTAAAATTTTTATAATTCTTCAATTTCATTTAATTTCAATAAAAAACTCTTAAGTGTCAAAACTAGGTGCTTCATCTCAGCCAGTCAAAACTGGTATATTGGACAAGTTAGTAAAAGGTGTGAAACTTCAAGAAGATGTATTTTTAATGTGTCTCTAATGATTATATGGATATATATGGCCTTAATAAATTTCATACACTCCATCCCATGTATTTTCATGGGAAACTAAAGCCAAATTTGAAGCTAAGTGTGCAACATACATGGAAAAAGAGTTTTCTTGATAGTAGATGATGATGGCTCACTTCCAAGTAACTCCAAAGGACCAGGCCTAAAAAAATGGATGAAGAGTAATGAATGATAACCTTACCATTATTTAAAATCATTATACCTATCCCTAATCAGTTATGGGACATTCAAATTGGCCCATATTATGAAGATAATTTTTTGAGCTAAGACAAGGAATTTTTGGCCACTTTGCAAGTGTTTGATGACTTAGATTGACACTTGAACTTCCTAAAATTTCATGGTTCATCCCATATAATATTATAATTAAAAATTAAATCCTTATATCATATTTATAAGATCATTTTTGACCCTTGAACTTCTCTTTTCTTCTCTCTCTTTCTCAAGTTTTATAAGAACTTACCATTTTGGCATTGTAATCTATGCTCCTCATGAGTATGGTGAAGCCCTAATAATTTTAATACGATTTTATCAATAATATTATTTTTCATAAGTGATTTTTTCTTGGATGATGGATATTTCTTATTGAATAATATGGATTCCTTAGCATGTTGTCTCATTCTTTCACCTTATTTGCAGTTGGAAAGCTTCTTCTTGCAGGGCATATGAAGTGTTCTAGGAAATGTCAAGGATTAATTGAGTTAGTATTTTAATTAGTGTCATTAAAGGCCTCTCATATAGTCCTCCTAACTTTTCACATTAATCTATAACCTCATAGTGTAACATTGATGTGATAAGATGCAGATTGGAGAAGTGTATGTTCAGTTTGTCCCTTGATTTCATGTGTAACATGATATTGGTAGGGATTCATCATCTAATTTGGTGTATCACCCCCTTATAAAAGTTTTATTTTAGTTATATCTTTCCCTTTCCATGCCCCCCACCAAATTTAAGTGTAGTTGTGATCCAAAGTTTTACATTAAGTGAGCTAGCCCTATCTAGAGATTAACCTCATCCTTAGTCTATCGAAAAGCCTAGAGGTGTTTCCATTGTGCCACTTGGATGAGGAGAGATTTTAAATATACTCAAAGGGTGAAAATATAAGTTAGAAAAGCTAAATTTTAGACATAGTCATGGGCACCATCTATAGACACAACAAGGCTTTTTGAGATACAAATATTGAATACATCAAAAATAAAATCTATGACATCTAATCATTTGTCCATATCTATGCTTATATAATCAACATATGGATAATTGTAAAATATTTGTATCCTCATTTGGAGGTAAATTAATGGTGAATATCTACCCAAAATATCCAATATTATCACCAACACACTTCTATCTTTAGGTGATTACTAGTTATATATAGATTACACTATTATAATGGTCATTGGGCACAATGTCTATCCTCTTCACCTTCCCAAGTATGTCCTAGACAAAGTAGATGAATAGGAAATCACCTATCAACTATGTAAGGGGATTGATGAAGACCTTAGAAAAATAAATAATATCACCTTTCATATCTCCCATCTCATAATTTAGAGGATGTTTTATACTTACCATAGATGCTTTGGAGAGGTTGGTAGTGCTAGGAAAGCCTATGACCTGGCTACCTTTCCCCATAGGGATTGGGACACCCATGGGAAAGTACAACAACATGTTCACAATATGGGAATACACTACAAGCATCAACCTTTTGATCGTGACTTTATATATCTCAATGAAAGATATGATGCAAAGGTCAAGGAAAGGGATAAGACTACTGGTGTAATTGATGAATTATTCATTGTAATCCAAAGGGATCCTTACCTCACACTTGGGAAAGAAAAATTCAAAATCCCACCACAAGGGGTATGGATGTATTTAGATTTTTGGAATAACAGACCTTTCTATAAGCCATAAGATCATATCCAAGACCCTTAAAATCTAGCCAATATGATGATGGATGTTGAGAAAGAGCAAGGTGAATGGGAAACATTAGTTAATATATTATAAATGAAAGAATAAACTCCTCAATTTTAGGTTGAATTCAGAAAAATAAAAAAATAACAAATAGATGAATCAATTCAAGCAAAGGAAACCACTATTGAGAGAGAAGAGGAGATTATTTATTTAGAATCCCCTGATGAAGAAGACATTGCACCTACTATAATATCTCCAACATCCACAACATCTAGTGTGATGGTTCCTCTTCCTACCCAACAAGTGGTTGCTCCTCTAGTTGAGACCATAATATGCTATAAGATAAAATCTAAGGCTGGAGGTCCTTAGGAACAAGCATGAAGGGACCAAGTGAGTAGGCACAAATTTTAATTTAAGGTGATCCAAATGATGAAGTGGATGAATAAGAACTACATAAAGATAAGGTATTAATCTTGTAAGGACCAAAAGTAAAGGTACCCATTGGGGGTGACCAATCTAATAAGGATGTTATACCCATTTCTACATTTTTGGCTGTTTCTTTTTTTCCTAATGTGTCATCACCTTCTTTTGGACCTATTTATACAATTTTAATTACAATTGCTCCTTTGGTCTCCACTTTTATTTCTAGTATTAATAGATAGCCTAACACCCAATTGTTATCATCTTATAACCAATTGAGCTCACCTATAACCTCCTCACGAGAAATATGGACAAAAATAGTGGTGGCTAAAAAGAGATATCTAAAGAAGAAACTATTCTACATTGTCCATCCAATGCCACATCTACAAAATGTAGACTGGTCTTAAATAATATGGCCAACCATGCCTAAGCTAGCCTATACAATTGAGCCTACAAAAGACACCCAAATAGAAGGACATCTACTAGACCCATCAAAGTTGACCCTTCTAGACTAGGCTAAAGAATTTAGAGCATCAAATTCTAAAAGGCCAAACCTAAAGATAATTGAGCTTCCCATTATGAGCTCACTTTTTGATAACTCAACTAGCTCTGTGTAAAGGGAGAGGAAGAGGAAGATAGAATATAACAATAGGTGGAGCTTAATTTTTGATGAAAGAGAAGAGATACACTCTCTTTCAAAGAGGCAAGATAAGAATATGGATGAGTCCCCTTTCATTGAGTAATTTAATTCCTATATGGAGACCTACACTAGAGCATTGATAACTTTTCATGAGGGTACTAAACAAGAAAAGAAAGAGATGGAACAAGAATTAAATAAACTTAGGGAATAATAGTAGGCAATTCATGTTCCCTATGAAAGAGAAGAATATATCCATAATAAAACATTGAGGTTATACAAGATATTAGATATTATTTATTCTTTGAGGTCATAATTGGCCCCCCAAGCAACTACAATAACAAAATTGTTTAAGGTTCTATAGGAAGATGACACTAAGATAAATTTATTGGTTTTGTATACCCTAGTAAGGGTTTCATCCATTTGATTTTTATATATCCCTTGGAGGCAATAAAGATGTTTAATCTAGTGGTCATTAGGTCCTAAGAAGCTAGGGAATGGATTACATTTGTTGACACTTTGGTCACAAAAATCACTAAGCAAGAGAAGTAGGTAGTGCAAATTTTGAATGAACTGGATTTAACACATACATGGTATGGCACCAAGAAGTCGGTAATTATGTCTAATTTTAATGAAATGTTGAATCAAGCCTCATATAATTACAAACAGGGTCTACAAGGATTAACATTATAAAAAAATTGAGGCTAAGTTAGTTTTAGTGAGGAAGAAGGCCATGAAATTACAAGTCTTTTGAGTAGGATTTAGATACACTAAAGCTAAGCATGCAAGGTTGATAGCACAAGTGAACAGGGTGAATAAGCCATTCATCTTCACATGAACATTATGAAGGTGAAGCATGCTAGTGGATATAAAACTATGAGGAGCTAGAGGCCAAGAAGAGTTCTAATTTAGTACCACCTATTAGTTAAATTATTGCATCAACTATCACTTCTAATTCAACTCCAAATACCACTTCAGTTCCAACCATGACAATGAGAAGTGTCATGTAATGACTAATCAAGCCTTAGTTAAAGGATAAGTTTTGTATACAATTTAGCATGTATTTATTCAAACTAACTACACTTGGTTTACATTCATGTTATAATTAACTAAATTATTTTTTCTAGTATGCACATGTTGCATAATTGTTGTAATCTATGAGTTATAACATATAGTTTTGTATTGAACTATAACTTAGATTCTATTCATTATAACGTAATCTAAGGATTTAATATACTTGGAGGATGAGTCCACCCCTTCTCTAAGTCTTTCAATACATGTAAAAACCTTTTTCAAAGAGTTGGAGTTTTTATCAATATAAGAAGGAAATTAAATCATTGATTATAATTGTGTTGGTTCTTTCTTCTCCATCTTCTATGTTATTGAAATTTTAAATTCCTTGTTTGTATCAACTTAGTAATTTTGAAGTGTGAAAATGCTACATATGAATCTTGTTGTTATAATTAATGTATTTTGATCTACTATGTGCAATAACTATTTAAGATGGGAACATTTGCATCTAGTGGGAAGGACTAGGACATCGTATGACTTAAAGTGGGAACCTTATAGGTAGTGGGATCCAATGAAAAGAGTCAAGAACCACCTAAATGAAGTTATAACTAGGGTGAATATTGACTATGGCCATATGTCATATCCACATGATGAGGTATTCATAGATGTTTTTAATGACACAAAGGTTTAGGAAAGGATGAACAAAGTAAATATGTCCATGTTGGTGTCTAGACATATTTAATACAATCTACAAACCACCAAGGAAGATTCTCATAGAATTGAGAAAGAGAACTAGACTTGAATTCCCCATCTAGGACCACTCTCATAAGATAAGATTTAAGGATAAGAGTAGGATAGGCCATCTAGGTAGGAATCTATGATGGAAAAACAAGAGATCATCTAAGATCCTCCTCAATATCCCACCCTAATGATCACCATTACACCCACCATAGAGGTATCCACTCCTCTTCACCTGGCTATCACTAAATTGAGTATTATAAGTGTAGCTCAAGCTAGTGGACCATTCTCAATTATATAATTTCCTCTCCTCACTATGATATATTATGTAAGTCTCCCATATTTTTTCCACCCTATTTATAGTTTGGCACCATCACTATCCCCAGTCCAAAACCTTACACCACCTCCTCCATTAATTTATCCATCCCATAGACCAATGTCCACTCCCCCAAGTTCTCCTCTAGCAACCATTGCTGCCCTTACCTCATCACCACCCATTACCCCTTTGGATTCACTTGTTGATAATTCACCCCTTTCAACACCATATTCTACTCCCACTAGACCCCCTCTCATGTATAAGAGGAAGAATAAGTCCCCTTAATCTTCTTTTTAGGGCATACTAACAAAGGAAAAGTAGGAGGAAAAATTTGGGGAGGGAATGAATAAGGAGAAAGCTCCAAAGAATCATAACCCCTACATTTATTGGATAGTGATGAAGAGTTGTATACTAAAGACAAATGGAAAGATTAGATATAAACATCATTGTCTAAGAGTATTAGTGAGACCACCAAACATGATCCTATAGATGAATGGTTGATAGAAGAATAAACTCATTTGAGACATTGAGATTTTAAATACTAGTTCAGTCTCAACTAAACTATTATAGAATCTAGATCAAGTAGAGTCTAAACCTCTAACTTAAATACAAAGGAAATCAATGAGCATATCTGTATAACCATCTCCACCTAGCACAATATTTTCATCTACAATAACATTTTTCCTAGTTGTTACTACACAAGTGATAAGTACTCATGCTCCTCATTCCCCATCTATTATTACAACTACTATTATTATAGCTAGTGCTATGGTAGATTTTTCTCATATCATAAACTCAAAGAATACCTAGGAAACTATGGTGCCAATTTTGCAAACCCAATCCTAACCCCTGTAACCAATGCTATAGCACCCCTCAACCCATCTTCCATAGGCTCTATTAGGATTGCATATACATTGATAATAGATTTTTTACAAAATTTTATTAGTACCCTTTCCACTTATTCATTTTTTACTTCCCCAATCCCTCTAGGTAAAATAAATAGGTGCACTTTGAGAATTTAGTCTCCACCACCATTTTGACTTCCTTAGTCATTCCTACCTATCCATCCACCTAATTAGACCTTATAATTGGTTAGGTATCCCAAGAAAAATCTAACACTATTACATCAATAAAAAGGTTGAAGAAAGGGAAGCTTATAATTAATACATTGGCCTCCACAAAGGTCACTAGATGGAGGATATTTATTCCCTCTTTTCTTTAACTAGGAATATATTCTCCTAAGCCCATTACTCCCCTTGGGTAGTCTCCATATTCTATCCCTGAAACACTGGTGTATCCTTCACCATAACCTATCACATTAAATGCCCCAAAATGGTATAAAAATACAACAAGTAAAAGAAGGCAGGTAGGACCTGGTCATTTTAGAGTAGCCAATAGTCAATTTTCATTTTGATAAAGGAAATAAGACTATGAGGAAGATCAAAAGGAAATCATAATGGATAAAGGATAGTAGGTGGAACTAGAAAAAAGAGAAGATGTATTCTCTTTAACTAAGAAAATAATAAATCTCCCCTATGACTTGGGTGTTCATAGAGAAGACACCTACACCTTTATGGATTTTATGGGGGGGGAGTAATACAGGAAATGTTTAAAGTCTATGATCAGTCTATAGAGGCCTTGAAACAAAAAAATACCATATAACCTCTAAGAGACATGATAGGCAATGCAAAATGAGTATCTCAAAATCTATATGATACCCTCTAATTGATAAGATATGCAAAGAGGGAGTCATAACCCAAATGGGGAGATGTCTTCTACCTTGAATAAGATGAAGTCCAAGCTTTATTTTCTAAGTTGAGCATCCAGGGACAAGACCTATAGTCACCTGAACCTAATAACTACTCTGGATGTAACATGAGCCAAAAAATATGTAGTAACTAGAAGATAAGGATTGATATAATGGGATCAAGAGATGTAGAATATCAACCATGAAGGGAATCCCATTAACATATTATGGGAAATGAGAATTGTTGGTATAATTATCCAAAGTGGGGAATTATTCCATAGAACCATCTTTGAAGACCTCCTCCAAATAACATGAATAGTTTTGAAGTGGAGGTCAAGGGCATAGTACATAAGACCCATGATGACTTGTAATAGTTGATAAATTTTACTATAAGTAGGGTCCTTAACATAAAGGCTCTTTATGTGGGGATTGGGGATGCATTGAAATCACATAGAAAATTGATGGATAGATTTATGTAACTCTTCAATAGACCCCTATTAAACTTTAGGATAATTGAGATAGATTTTTAAGTGAGCTACACCCTCTACTCAAAAATTTAGGAGATCAAGTGGGATTAACTATCTACTTTAGTTATAATTACTTCATAAATGGTAGGGCAAACCATAACTACAACACTAGTTACAACTACAATGACGATCAGAACACAAGTGTTAATAACAATAACTACCTCCTCATAGGGAATTTACTTTATAATTACACTAGTCATTTGTAACTGATTTTGTTGTAATAATTTTTGTCTCTTATGGATAGTTGGCTATGCCATATCCATGTGTGTTGTGTATGACTCTTCATGAGTTATACTAAGAGCAATAAAAACTTTGAAAATGGATTGAGGGATGAGGTGTACCCATCCCAAGCCTATATATACATGTATCTCTTGCATTCTAAATAGAGGAGAAATTTTGATATTTAATACAAGTAGAGACCTTCTAGTTATTATAAAAAATATGTGTTTCATGACTCACTCTTTATCTTTCATATCTATGTCATAGTGTTTATGCATTTTGATCTAACTGGTAACTTAGTCTTTCTTGATATATGCAATAATAGTTTCAAGTAGCTTGTAGTTTACTAGTAATATTTTATGAATTGAAATGTGCAAAAAAAATTTTACGTTGATAGATCTTGTTTTATTGTAACAATATATCTAAGTTACTATTTAAAATTTATGTAAAAATGTCATTTGATGAAACTTCCTAGAATGAGATATAACTAATTGAAGGTGATCTTTGGTATTATCTATAATATTTTGTTAAGAAATTATATATCAGTCTTGATGACAAGCAACCTTTAGTTAATAGCTTGGATTTAATCACATATTATCACTAAGACCTCTTCACTATGTTTTTTAGTTTTGTGTGCTAAAGTAGTAGTCTATAAGTATTAGTTTTTTAGCATTTGTCCTTGTTCTAGAGTTGGTTTGAAAGAATTCATGTTCCTTATTTATAGACCTTCTTTTATACCTTACCCTCCCATTCTTATTATGGTCTATTTGAACTCTACCCACCTTAGAATAAATCCATATTCATCACCATTCCATTTAAACCAAGTGAATCTAGAATATTTATCCACATCTAAACCATCCAAGTTGATAGTTGATTCACTTACCACCATTCCATCACTAGTCTTTATAAGACCTAATACCCATAAATCATGCCCAAAATTGAATTAAATCTTAATTGATATCCACACATGTTATAGTTTACCTCATATATGTTTTATGGTATTTATAAAACTTAAAACAACATAATTTGGCACTATAAGTAGGGCCCCTTTCATCATCTAGTCATAAATATCACTTGAGTTGCACTGGATATATATAAAATATTAACTAGGTTTGCCTCTATAAATAACTTACTACATCCACCAATGTAAACCCATAAAAAGGTTAGGTCAGATAAAGTTATTCTCTAAATATCATGAACTCAATCATATTCTCCAAATAGGGATCCCCTCACATGTTTGATGTCAAAGCATTTGTTAACTAGTTATGACTTTAACATTCTAGGAGATATCCATGATCTATCTATAAATCCTAAGAAGTAACTCACTACCTTTCCCCCTCAGGGGCAAGACTATTAAAGAGCATGTGAATGTTTTTAGGATCACTCTAGGAATAATGAATGTAGTCCATGAGGATGTAGCTTGTAGGATATTTCATTTCATGCTATAATATGTCACATATGATTGGTTTCTTAATATAACTAACAACTGAATCAGATCCTAGAATGAGTGATAGATTTCCTTTTTAGGATAGTTTGGCTAAGTCATTAGTCCTAATATTGTGTACTAGATCTTTGCTAGCATGAAAAGAGAGCCTAATGAACCCATTAGGGAATTTAACGTAAAGTTTTAGAAAATGTATATCCATATATATAATTCATAGAATTCAAATGTTATATTGGATCTTGATATGTATAATAATTCTCAAGATCCTACCACCGCATTGTTTGTGTGTAGGGTAGTTGGTGTTATTGATATAATACAAGATTATTTTGAGGTAATATAATTCGATAGAAAAATGAACCCCCAGTCTCAAGGCTTAGAAAGGATAAATTTTTATCAAGCCTACCCAACATTAAATCCCATCCCAAACACCATCCAAAAAACTATAGCTCATAGTTAGACCTAGAACTATATGTAGTTTCCCTTGTTTCATGTTGTACCTAATTAGAGTTTAAATTTATTGAATAATTCTATGTAAGTATCTAATCACCATATAAGTTAGACTTTAGTTTTAGTCAATAATTCGACTACCCAAGGCCTTATTACTGATTCTAATAAGCAAAAGATATATTCCATCCAAAGGATGGTAAAAATTTTAAGTAATGAATTATTAACTATGTAGAAATGAATTGAAAATGATGGCATTCAGAACACCAATAAGAGATTTAGTTACCAAAGGTACATTAAACCCTTCAAAATACTAGGGAATAATATTGATCAACCATCCAAAAAAATGCTAGAGATAAACATATTGAGGGCTTCATTGCCTAACTAGTACATGGTTCATAGCATAACCAAACATGGGGAGCTAGATTGCATAGAATTATTAATAACCTTTTAAATATTTCAAAGAAAAATGGATAAAAAGAGATACTAGCAAATCCACCCAAGCCATATTCTTCTAATAACTTTGGCCACTCTAGTACTTTTATGGTATTTGATACAATTTATTTTCCATTTTCAATAGAATATGACAATGAACTAGAATATGTTGCAGATGAAGTCCATGCCTTATAGAGTAGTTTCAAATAAATAATTAAAATATAAGGAACAATCAGCCTTTCACTACTTCCACACCTCTAAATAATAATGTTACCACTCATTTAGATACAAGTAGTAATAATACACCTTCCCCAAAGGATAAGGATCCAATACAACTTATAGAGTCATGGAGTAGAGGAGGGTAAAATACTATAGAGGATATGTAGAAGATCAAAGTCAATATCACCCTGAATGATTTGGCTCAAATATCTAAATAAGGAGAGTTTCTACTAAAATCCTTGACTAGGAGATCTTTCTAAGATAGCCTAGGAAAATGTAATGATTTATAAGGATAAACCAAATGTCCTTCCCTTTTTGCTGATAGTTAGCATATTCAATAAGAATGTTCATAACTATCTTATGGACTCAAGAGCATAAACCAATATGATGCCCATAGTTATATGCAATAAATTATGTTACATCCTGATTCCTCACTAAGAAAACTCTTTGATTATATATGTAATTTATATTTGACACATCCAATTTGGTTATATTTTTACTAAGATTTGAGGTATATGCCATTATGGGACAATAGGATATTTATTAGGTTACATGATTACACTGTTTTGAGTTAGTTGTAAGTATATGTTTACTTTATGATCATGTTGATTTGTCATTTTAGCTATATTTTATGATGAATGTATATCATGATTGTTATGGTATAACTACCTACTTTAATATGAGGTTGACATAGGATA